>PVJH01007763.1:0-90269 GCA_004026705.1 Nesogale talazaci
TTGCGCAGAGAGAGCATCACTGTGGGTTGGAACCTACTGGACGGCCTCTAACAACAGTATATTCCAGTGACAACCACTACACCAAGACTCAAGGCCTGCCTTCTCTTAGGAAAATGTGGGCCTGTTTGAGCCTGATTGGGCATTTCAAAATAATAATAATAGGATTTGACACTTATCTACGTCTGTGGGCACTTAATCATTTCCCAATTCATAAATGTTTGAATGAATTTAATGAAAGTAAATGAAAATACTTATAACCCTGCTTAGAAACACCACAGGTCTCAAATTTAATGAACATGTTTAAATTCATTCTTGTGAAACTGTCTTTTTTAAAAACGGAGCTATCCAATGGAGCCAATTAAAATCATTAGAATCTTCCAGAAAACTTGTCATTTCTAGTGTCCAAGTAGCATAGCAGGTGACAGGGATTTAAACAGTCCCAGAGAGTAGCTATGGCAGTTAGCTGTTAGACATCATGTGGCAGTCCTAATGTTGGAAAAGCCATCTGAAGACATTTCGTCCAATTCCAGACCCAGAGCTGGAATTCCATGAACAACTTCTGTAACAGGTACCTACCCACCTTCTGGCTGGGCAATGAGTGATCACTCGATCAGTGAAGAGTCTTTATGAGTCTTAATTGATCCTAATTCTCAAGCTTCCTATTTATACTCACATGAAAAACAGTCAGAGGGCTGATACACCTTTGCCACTTCATCATTCTGAAGTTTCCAAAGAAGCCGTGACTGTCTACTAAACAGCAGTAGACAAAAAGGACTCAATTTGTTTTTCACAAGTTTATGACCCTACATACTCTCCAAAAGACTGGGCAAAGGGGTTTGCCCCGTGCTTCTGCCAAACCATTTACCAAAGAACTTAAAAACAAAAAAAAAAAAACAAAACAGAACACCGATACGCTCTTTATACTTTCTAAAGATCTATATTCTCTGTCAGTTGTTTTATTGCGATGGCGTGTGTATTGCTTTGAATCCAGAAACTTTGCACCGGCATCCCAAATACCAGAAGGACCACCTATGGTAGACAGGTCTCTGGATCTGACAGTCTAGGGAGAAGGATCTGGCCATCGACTTACCCAAACTAAAAAAAATAATTGAACAGGCAAAAGCATTATGGTAGCCGCAGAACACTGTCTGATGTGCATGCAGATGAGCCCTTCAAGGAGGAAGGGACTCTGAATACAACAGGCAGAGGTTTCCCTCGAAGGAGAGTCTCTCTCTCTCTCTCTCTCTCTCTCTCTCTCTCTCTCTCTCTCTTTCTCTCTCTCTCTCTCTGATATGGATGGAGCAAACCTCCCAGGATGGTCATTTGCTGACATGGTGCAATTCAAAATGAGGAGAAACAGCTGAAAACACCAACTCATAATTGGAATGAGCAAAGTATGAATCAGGGAAGACTGAGACGTTGCCAAAAATCAAATGGAACATTAGTAGATTCATTGCCTTGACATGAATCAGCTAAAATGGACTGGCATTGGCTATTTTGAATTTCACAAACACATTATTTACTATAGCTGAAATGTCAAGTTGAAAAGGAGTGCTGTTCAGACAACATCTATAAATATGCATATGTACATATGTATGGATGGTTTGTGTATATACATATATACATCTTGATGTGTGTATGTGTGTAATATACATATGCTGAAATACATACTTCAAGATATGTGTGTATGTATGTAAATACAAGGGGGTACCCTGCTCAAAATGGATCTTTTTTGAAAGCTATGTACTTAAATATTGTTTTTACAAAATAGCCTTATCACCTTCAAAGTACTCTCCATTACATTTAATACATTTGTCAAATCTGCAATTCCATTCTTGTAAACATTTTCAAAACTCATCTGCTTGGAGAGCTGACAGAATCTCCTTCATTTTATTCTTCACCTCTTCTACACTGTTCTTTCATATCTCTCTTCATTCACAAAACAAAAATAAGTTGCACGGAGTGAGGTCAGGCGAGTAAGACACATGGAGCAAGAAAGGCATGCTGGTTTCTGCCCAAAACTGAGGCACTTAGATGGCTGTGTGAGCAGGTGCATTGGCTTGGTGGCAAAAACCAGTCCCCGGTCTGCCACAAATCAGGTCTTTTTTTTATTACACAATCTTTTCAGAACCTCTAAATGGAAAGCTTGATTAACAGTCTGACCTGGTGGCATGAACTCCAAATGCACTTTTCCCTTCACATGAAAAAGAGAGAGCATCGTCTTGATTTTTGGTTTCACTTGACAAGCTTTTGGAGTTCAAAAAGCTTGATTGATATTTGCTATCGGGGACAAAAGAATTGCACCATACCTTGTCAACAGCAGTGACCTGGGGAAAAAGAAGTCCGGGTTGCTTTGGAGCTCTTCTTTCAAAGCATGGCACATTTTCCCTGGATGCTCCTTTTCCCAATCAGCCAGAACCCGAGGCACAACTTTTGCAGTGACCCTCCCCATTCTCAAATTGTCCATTAAAATTCAATGAACCCAAGCTCCAAGGGAGTCCAAAGAACTTCCCCATCTCCTCCATGGTCTGACATCGCCAGCCGTCAAGCACAAGGGCACAACTGTTGTCGACATTTTTATCAGGCCGGGAAGTTGACAGATGTCCAGAATGAGGTTTGTCACCAATGGACATTCACCTTTTTTGGACTTGAGAAAACCACTCCTATGCTTGAGTTTTCCCATGGTGCTGTCCTCCTAAGCTCACAGCAGTCTCTGCAGCATTTTCCCCCCAAGTGGGAAACAAAATTTCACAGCTGCATGTCATTCTCTTAAATCGGCCATCACAAAAACCAAGATTGGAGTAAAACCGATTTTCTGAGAAAGTTCACTGTGACCAGAGGCAAGCTTCCCAGGTAAGGTCTCTGGGTGTACTAAACTCAGAGAGAGTTGCTGGATGCTTGTTGAGTGGGAAAAATACGTACTACAGTAGCTTGGCTCTACCCAGAGCAATTCTGGTTTGGTGGGGGTATCCCCTCATATGCATACACATGAGTGCATGTGCACACATACATACACACACACATACACTCACACACACTTCAAGGTCTATCCTAATACTTGATACTTTGAAGGAATAAATAATACTCATGAACTTGAAACCAGTCCTTATGTCTATTATTCAAATTTACCCAGACACCACTAATTGAACACTGGAAGAAATTGAAGACCTCCCCGCTCTCCCCCAAAAATCTGCAGTTTGAAATTGAGCGATAAAGATGCACTGATACTCAAGAAGGATCAGTAGTTGGAAAGTATGACCTCGCTGAAAGCAGCATCTGAGCTCACATGGTAGACTTTTACGAGCTCAACAGCTCATTGGTGGAAAATATCCTTTTAAAAACAGCATAAGTGATGATTATACACATAGACCTCACCAGAGAGAATACATAGGAATCAAGTCTACCACGTCTGCAGAATGAGACTCATTATCATCAAAACAATGTTCTGCTGCTATTCATAAATCTTTTTAATGGCTAATTCTTGAGAACCTATGACCTATTCATCATCCTAGACTTTTCTTGGTCTGGAAGCTTCACTGAAATTTATTCACAGCAGGAAGCCCTGCTGATATTTATAATACTAATGGCACATCTTGCAGAGGCACAACAACACCCACCCACCCACTACAGCAGGTGTGACAAGTGGTGGAGTTTTACCTTATGGAACTTTTAAAAACAATTCTTACTCTGATTTTACATCATTGGAGATGTTTTAAAAATCTGTATGAAACTAGCAGCCATCAGAAAGAATGAAGATTTTTTAGTCTTTTCTAAACTGGCTAGAGTCATTATAATCTATTCTAATCCCTGTTTATTTTTCTTCTTTAGCTTAGAAAAAAAATCTCTATCGAATAATTCATCTAAAAATCAAACACTTGCATTTCTCAACCCATTTCAAATTCATGTATTTATATATTCCAAAGTAAATATTACTTTAGCATTTAAAATGAAATGAATGGAACATTGACTTGTAATGTTCACATTCTTAATACTAGGCATGGGAATAACAATAATTTCATAATGGTCCTGCAGAATATTTGGAGAGTATTCAGAAACTGGACATCAGATTGGGCTAAGTGACTCCAGGCTCCAAATCAAAATTAAGGCTTCATAATTATAGATAAAAGTAACCAAGTGACATGATAGAATTAAGCAGCACAAATTAATTACCTTAAAATGTGTATGACTAGATTCTTGAATGTTTAAGTCCAATAATACACATAGTAAATATTTATTAAACCACTTTCCAAGAACATTGTCAAAAGCAATTTACAAGTGCTAAAATTTATTTTCTAAGAGCCTACTAGCTATAGGACAATGAAATATGTATTTAGCAGTCCTTTCTTACTCATATAAATTTACTTTAATGGAATAAGGAGAAATTTTTAATTATAGTGACTGGTTTGAGAGTAATACACAATATGACTAATGTATTTGTACTTTCCTGATGCAAAAATGAACAAAACTTATAAGCTACCCCAAATATACCTATCTAGTTATTAAATGTGATCCACTCTCTGCCAGGATGTGGATTCTGAATCACAGTTACCCTATATGACAAGGCGGAACTGTCCCTGTGAGTTTCTGAGACCAGAACTCTTTATAGGAGTAGAAAACCTATCTTTCTCCCAAAGGGGGGCTAGTGGTTTCGAACTACTGACTTGATAGTTAGCATCCCAGCTTATACCACTACGCCATGCTACGGCATTAAGGATCCTTTGTATCCAGTAACCAAAGACCAAACTGCCTTCAAGTCAATGCTACCTCACAGTGCTCTCTGTGGCCTTCCAAGACTGTAACTGGGAGCAAAAAGCCCAAGCTTTCTCACCCAGAGTTGAACTGCCAACCATGTGGATCACAGTGTGTAACCAGGGCTCCTTTGTGCCCATCCAGTAAAAGCAGGTGTTAAAAACTCTGATGTTTTGATTAGTGCCTAGAGGTGACAGTCCTTGCTTTCCAATTAGATCCTTCCTTTTAATTCTCTAGCTTGTTATTTAGATATCTAGCTTAAACAATGATAAAAAAAGAGTACATTGTGCTATTATTGAGAGGGAAAAAAACAGTGGATAATACATGATTGTTAATTATATTTTAGGTACTAAGTTAATGATATTCTAATAGAAGTAAAAGTATACAAATTTTCATTAGTATATTTTATATACCCGGAGTTTAAAAAGTGAGATGTTTGCAACTATATGTATACATGTATCTATAGATTCTCTGCCATCGAGTCAATGTTGAATCATCGTAACCCTATATGTATTTGTATATATGCAGTTTTTATCAAATGATTTTTTAAAATAGTTCATTTATGTAACCCTACTATTAATTTACACACTTCTTTTATCTTTTAGGTCGTGATTCCCATTCACCAGACTCAGGTAAAGAAAATCTATTCTGAATCACTACTACAATTTTTATAAATTACCAAAAAAATCTTTAGCCACGTGATTTACCTCACAGTAAACCTAACATTTCTATAGAAGGATGCATATTAAGTTTCTACCAAAAACACTTTAATTTGGGAGAGAGAATTAAATTTTATGTAAATTCATGTAAGTGAATGTAGATATTTTTGTATCTGATTTGTGTTCCCCTAATAAAAGCTTGGAGATCTTACAATGATCGAAATCAAGAGACACTGAATGGAGATGCTACATATTCCTCTCTTGCAGCAAAAGGCTTTAGAAGTGTTCGGCCAAAACTACAAGAAAAAAAATCACCTCTTCAGGTAATCCTGCACACTCTGTCTCCTGTGTTGTCTGCTTTTGCACCTGTTAGCTAGCTACTGGACCCACTTCGAGACTTTGTTCTCTTAGCCAGTCTTTGCTTTAGGCTTCCTGTTGCACTCCAGAGCTGTCTTTGCAACCTTGCAGACAAATGTTCATTTTGTTACAGTGCTCTGTTTTTCAATGCATTAGTCTCTTGAAAGTGCGTCACTTATTCATGTTGAAAAAGAACTTGTGCCCACTTATTAACATGACTTCCCAAAATGAAGGTGAAGACAAACTTTATAATACATCTCCAATGGCAACTGTTAATAATAAAGTAGAGTGTCTGCCGAGGGAAATGAACAACCGTCTGGTCAACAAAATGTGTTGGTCTACATCGTTTCACCTGCACTAGGTGCGAGGTTGACACCGGTTTCTTGAATGACTAACTTTGACTTTCTATTCTTTTTCTTCTTCCTCTCCAACAACATTCTTTCCTTCCCTGGATACCTTTGGCAACCCAGACACCCTGCCCACCACCGAGGAGTTTTTGTAGCTCCTTAATAACCAATCACACAAAGGGGAACAGTGGAGACCCATTGGTAACTAGCACACCCACACCTTCCTATACAGAGTACTTCCCGAGCCAGGAGCCTATTCCAAGAACTATGCATTCAAATGAGGACCCCAGGCAGACAATTGTATACTCTGAAGAATCGAACACAACTGTGTCATACACACACAAAATCACCAGTACACTCCCTGCAGCCAGCAGTGCAGGCGCCCTGCAATTGGCTGACACCCGCACACCATTTCTCCAAGAGGACTACCTGCAGGATTCTCAAACGCAGCGAATCTCGACTTTGAACCTGGCCCCTAGACAGGAGAGTGGCAGCAGCGGCCCCCTTGAGCTGCCACAGCTCCCCAAACCTGCTGAAGCACCACCATTTCCCAGAAGGCCTTTCTCACCGCCTCCTGACACAGCGCCTGAGACGCACACAGCGTCCCTTTCCATTCAGATAGCTCCCCTTACAGGACATGATCCTGAAAGCCACAAGCAGCTACCTGAGCTTTCTCCTGAGACAACAAAGATACCTCTTCAGCCAGAGAGACAAAAGTCTGCATTTGCTGAGGCCGCTCAGTCCTCCGACAGCCCCATGGTACATGACCCTTTCCCGTCTCATGTGACAGGCGTGTGAAAGACACCTAACTTCTGTGGTTTGAGCTTCTTCTATAACCCAATGCTTTGTTAGTGCATCTAGGCAGGAAGGGAAAGGAGAAAGAAACCATCTTCAGATTCAAAGGCCTACTCAATTCACCAATACATTTGCAGAGTTTATCTAGAAATCATCTTCCAAACATGTCCTACTTCCTAGATAGGTATAAGCACATCACTGAAAGCCCAGTTACTGTGACAATGCCCACCGCCAGCCCAGTGCCAGAAGTACTCTTGGTTTTAAAACATTACATTCTGTGCCAGACTTTTTTTTGGGGGGAGGGAGGGGGACTTAGGTTTGCTTTATTAATATGTCTAGATCCTCTTAAAATGATCGTCAGCTACGATTCTTTGAGGCACAAAACTCTAACCATCAAGCATTGTTGGATGTTGTTCCTTTATAAACATTTATATGGTCTGCAATCAGTTTCTCCCTTTTGTAAATTGTATGTTTCAAAAATTATCTTGGTCCACCTTTACGGCTCAGATTGTTGGGAGGTAGAGTTTGCTTTCTTCCTGTGTAAAAGTCTTTCAGAGGCTCAGCCCCTAGCACTGATAATAAGGGCGGTCATGGTAATTTTGAAAACACTGTTTAAGTATATTGTGCACTGCTGTGTCCATAGTTGGGCCATGGAAGATCATCCCAAACGTGCCCTTGAAGATGCATTTTTACACCTTGTGGAAAATCTTCAACAGAGACGATTGACAGCAAGCACCACCTTCATGAACACACATAAAGCAAAGACCTTCCGAAGTGGTGACTAAAAAGGCAGGCACAGGTTTTTATACCTCTACGAAAGTGTCTCCTTTATCAACCAGAGAGGGGAGACAAAATGCAGTCATGAGAGTACTCTGTTTACATTCAGGTAACATCTTCGGAGAGAAAAAACAAACAAACAAACAAACCACTTGCCTTCAGTTGATCTGCACTCATAAGGACCCTTCGGGAGAGAAGACAACTGACTTGGAGTCTCTGGGACTGGGACTCTGTAGGGAAGCCTGGTGCTGCGTCTTTCCAGCACAAAGCATGGGGTATGGTTACAGCTGACCTCTTAGTCAGCAGCGGAGCGTTTAATCTCTCCCCCACCCTATAAGGCGATCATAACAAAGAGTAGTGATAATGATCATCACCTGTTCCTGTGGGTTGACTTCAGCTGTGAGCTCAAGTACTGTGCTCAGTCAGTTTTTCAAGGGTTGCCTTTTTAGCCAAGATCAGGTCTGAGGGTCCTCTGGGTAGACTTGAACCTCCCAAGCATTTTGTTAGCAGCCAAGCACAGGAACCATTAATATCCCACAGGAACACCCACCGTAAGCACAGCAGACAAATAGTAAGGGTGTACTGCCTCCAAGCACTGCACATGTTGGGTTACCAAATCCAGGGTCAGGAGGAGGAACCTCCAAGCAGCTCCTTCAAAGAAGAAACCCCTCTGGAGCAGTTCTAGTCACCTAGAGACTTGGCCTAACCACAAGTTCCATGGCTCAAACTCGCCAGCCACTGAGAAGGAAGGAGATGGGGTTTTCTGCTTCCAGAAAGATTTACAGTCTCAGAAATTCTACAGAGGGTCCCTGTGAGTGGAAACGGACTCCACATTAGTTTGATGGGTGTGGTTTTTATGTGCCAAGTACAGTTGTTATGAACCCCAGTTTGGCTGTGGAATATGCTTTGGCTTGAGAGCTCCAGGGTCAGTTTTCAACAGACCAGGCACTCAGAGGAAGAAAGATGAGGCCATCCATTTTCTTCACAAGTTCGTACCTTTATACACTATTGGGAAATTTCATTCTGTCTTTTATGGTCACTGTAAGTCACATTCACCTCGCTGGCTGTGAACTTGATTTGGGAGTTAGTATACTGTGCTAGTCAGAGATCTGGAATTGGAACCATTCATATTTGTTTTTCCTATTTAATTGGGAATAGGGGAACAAGTATCTTTTAAAAAAGATAAAGAATTGGGGTAAATCACTTATTACCAACAACAGAAGGTGATATGTCTATGGAACTAAAACTGGGTAGTCCTACGCAGTGATATCGGAGCAGCTTCCATTCTGAATACACCCACCCACTGCCACTGAGCCTGTTCTGACACATAGAGACTCTATACAGAAGGTTTATGAGACCAGAGAGCCTCAGCTTTCTTCCAATCAGTGGCTGATGGTTTTGAACCCGTGATTTTGTAGTCCATAGTCCAAGTCTAGCCTCCAGTGTCACAATAAAACAGAGAGAACATCTAGTTCAAAAGCTTTTAAATCTGAGGCATGTCGGGACTGCTCAGCACAGAGAGTCACATGAGACAACACTGGTGGCCACAGAGGTCCTTGGGAGCACCTGCAAAGACAGCTCTACTTCTTATCAGGAAGAAGGGAGTTGTGTTAGGGTTGCTACTTGCTTATCTTGGAACAGAATCATTCTGGCAGCTGAGTAGCAGACAATATAGTGGGTCAAGAAGGAGAGCGGGTAAACCAGTTTGGTTGTTATCTCATGGCCCCGGGGGAGAAAGGACAGTGGCCAGAAGCATTTTGGAAGTAGTGGAGGGGGAGAGAACTGGCAGAGAACTGAAGGGAAGCTCAAAGTCCAACAAACAGAACTTCAAGATTGCCTGGATGAGCTGGGCAAACCGAAAAAGTGAAATTGCCTCACTGAGCCTGGAAAACTGGAAAATTCAGAGCTTGCTTTTGATACATGTCACAGTTGAGATAGGAGTTCCTGGTAGGCTTGAACGATTAAGCTCTTGATAATAAGTGCTCCCAGTTGGCTGTTTTCCTTACTGGAGGAACCTCAGAAGACAGGTTTGGCAATCTGCTTCTGAAAGCCTGATGGCACAGGTCTACTGCGGAGTGACTGAGTCAGAATAGACCAGATAGCAACAGGAACTGCAGCAACAACATGACCTCCACGTCAGAGGCCAAGCAGACAAATGGCAGGAGATCTGAATCAAGAGGTCAGGGGAGAAGAATTTGGAGACATCCGCTTACAGATGGAGCCTCGAGATCCCTCAGGAAGTAAATTTAGAGAAAAGAAAAGGCCGAAACCTCGTGCTTCTCAGCATTCAACAGAGGAGCCAGCGAAGGAAGCAGGAAGGCGGACAGCCAGAAACCACAGGGTCCAGGTGAGGACGCCCAACCGTGGAAGGCCAAGCGGGCAAGTGTAGCAAGGGGAAGGGAGGGCCAAAGGTGGAAATGCTGCAAAAATGCTGCAAAAGCAAGATGAGATCCCAGACTGCCTGTTAGGAAGGTGGATGGAGGTCATGCGACTTTTCTAAGCGTTTCTGGGAAAGGGCCGTTTGATAGCCAGTTCTTTCAAGACGCTGCTATGAACAGAAGACCTTCCATCTAAGTTACACCTGGCCCCAAGTCTCAGCTCCTTCATAGAGTGGAGATGGCCACGGACGTCATCACACAAAGCTGCTAAGAGATTTGAATAAGACAATGCATGCAAGGTGCTCGTTGACATAGTGCCTGCCATGGAGCGATCTGTTCAAGGTGCTGTAGCTGTTAGAAGTTTCAAATAATATTTTTCCAGGTTAAATGTCTAGTGGAAAAAGAAAATATGTAATTTATTATGTGTATATATATATATATTTATATATATATATATAATGCTTCATTTTTTAAAGTAGACTTTTTCATGAAATGGTCTTTTGCATTGCTGACCTTTCCGTCTTAAGTTCTATAGTCTCACAAGAAAGCTTAGTAAATGTCAGGAGCTATAAACGACACACCAGAGAACAGCCAAATATAAGATAGAATGAACTCGCCTCCAAAGAATGCAGCAGGCTCAGAAACCAAAATTCCTGCCCACTAAAAAGAGGCAAGGTCAGTATGCTAGAAGTTTCATCTGCATATTTTTTGTTGATGTTAAAATCTGGCCATTCATTTAGCGAAAAGGTAAACTGTCATGTATTGTAGAGATTTCCGTTTTTTTCATCTTTAGCAGCCTGGGTAGTGCCGTGGGTTCAGTGCTGGACTGCCCAACACAAGGTCGGTAGTTCAAACCTCCCGAGCTTTTCTCCCAAATAAGAATGGGTTTGGGTACGCTGTGAAGAGTTACAGTCTTGGAAATCAAATGAGGATGGTGATCAGATGGAATGGATAGCAGTGGAATTTTGACAAATTCATGTTTTATAAATTGAATGTTTCCATTTACAAAATTATGTATAAAGAAACCCCATGCGGGCCACTTTGTGAACAACTCTCCTGTGGCTGAAAGGGTCCCGTTGTTTTCCATATCCGATGGGTGAAGGTATAAACAAGCAGTCCTGAAAAGATAGCATAAAGCTCCCCCTCAACACTTTCCTGTGGCTGTGCTTCAGGAACATAAACTTAAACCTTCTTGGATGAACGCGCCTAATCAATCACTTGCTTGAGCGCCATGGTCACAGCTGCTACCGTGGCTACAGGGAGGAAGGACAGAGAGGAGGATTAGCAGCACTGTCGTGAGGATTAGTCTGATAGGGGGATCGAGGGGATCAATATGTAGGGGATGAACAAGGGGGTTAATAAAAATGCAGGGCGGTGATGGAAAAGATGGGGAAAAAAGGTAGAGTGCCCTGTCTGGACCTTTTCCATCCATGCCAGCCCTGTGCACTCATGAATTCTAGTCATGTGGTCGACAGTATCGAGGGACTTCTGTGAGTTTATGATATGGTTGGTTGGTCGGGCATTTGGCAACTTCTCGTGTGTGTGTGTGTGTGTGTGTGTGTGTGTGTAAAGGGTGTGAATTTAGGAATCATCAAGTTCACCTCTATATAATTCTCAGTCCATAGATATTCTGCCTCTTCTTGAAAACCCTTAGAAATGGCAAGTTTGGGTTTCTTTATGGGGCATCCATGTGCGCTTATGCAATTCTTCAATTGCACTTGGGCAAGATTTTGGAATTAAAAAATCTTTTCAATGGGGAGTCATAATCTGCCTTCCCTAAATCCATGTATTACTTCCAAGACTGTACCCTTGATGGAAGAAGCCAGCCACATCTTTCTCACACAGACCTGCTGGCTCCAGGTGGGTTCCAGCCCCAGACACTCAAATTAGCCGCACTCCGGTGCTCTGAGGGTTTTGGGTCCTGACATGGAGACCACACTTTCTCTAATGTGTGCACAGCTGTGTAAGCGTTTTAGATCACCTGTCACCTGGGTCTTGGTTAGAGATCGTGGGCGGCGGGGAGGTGCAGGAACTATTTTGATGAGGAGGCTCTCAGGCCATCTTGGATCATTGGAATGCAGGCACTATGCCCCAGCAGCAGGGAAATGGGACGGAGCAGCCCTTTCTCAATCCCGGAACCCTGTTAGGCGTTAGCTCTTTTCTCTGAGTTTCCCTTCTGCTCATCTCCTTGTCTCTGTTCTCTCCTTACATCAACCTGTGTCTGTATCCCCTAGCGCCCTCTGTCTCCAATGAGGCTTGGCCTTGCCACTGGGCTCCCTGCAGCTATAAATCCGATTTCTGCAGGGGAGCGATGCAGAATTGACTTCTCCCGCCTAAATAATCAGCATGACCACCCATATAAAATCACCATCTGGTCCAAACCTGGTTCCAGAGGACTTCCCTGTCCCCTCTAGAGAGGCTGTCGAGGGAAAGCAGGTTATAATGGGAGGATAGGGACAGAGGAAACATAATTGGTTTTATTCAACCTGCTCCCAGTCCCTCCGCTGGAGAAAGGCCCGGCTCTCTGGTCCCATAAAGAGTGACAGCTTCAGAAACTCGCAGGGGCAGTGCTCCCCTCTCGTCTAGGGTCACTCTCAGCCGGCATCAGCTCAATGGCAGTGAGTTTCGGGTTTGAGATCGACGTCTGAAAGATGACAACCTCAAGAATCTGATTCCATGCTGCAGCAACTCAGCGGGGCGTCGTTTTCAGTTGTGTTTGGTGTTTTTTTTTTCCCCATCCACTAATGGTAAAGTTCTTCTCCTTCAGAGTTGCCCTTCGTTCTATCAGGAGATTCGGGGCTCCTTTGACTAAGTAGGAGCTCTCCCTTGGGTGGCTGTTGTTAGGGGCCAACCAGTTGGTGCCAACCCTAGCGACCCCAGAATGAAACACTGCTCGGTCCTGCACCTAGGTGAGTCCTTTGTTGCAGCCACTGTGTTGACCCATCTTCTTTTTCACAACCCCTCTGCTGTCCCAAGCATGATGTCCTTCTCCAGGGACTGGTCTCTCCTGACAACATGTCTAAAATACGTCAGGCAAAGTCTCACCCTCCTTGCCTCGAAGGAGTGCTCTGGCCGGACTTCTTCCAAGACAGAGTTGTTTGTCCTTTTGGCAGGTCATGTGGCTGTCACTCTCCGTCTCCAGCACCCCAACTCCAAAGCATCGATAGTCTTCTCCAGCACCACAACTCAAGCACCTTGATTCTTCTTTGGTCTTCCTTATTTCATGTCCAACGTCATGCGCATATGAGACCTTTGAAAATCACCTGGCTTGGGTCATGCACACATCGATCCTCACTTGGTGAGGTGTATGAAATACAGCAACATCTAACTGCGCATTGTGCCTTCCCAAAGCCGTTGCTGCTCCAGACCTGCCCCCCCGGCCCACCCACGTAGCTCACCAGCTGCAGAGAGTGAAAATTCATGTGTCTCCTATAAAAGTTGGTGACCTTTGACTTAGATTCAAACACTTCCCCAAGCAGGGTCTTGATAAGGGGTCACAATCAACTTCAGCAGTCATCTATCTGCCTCCAGATTTAGTTTTTCTTACTTCAGTGTAGGCCAAATGAAGAAAAGATACTTACCCCCTTTCCCTTTTTCACATATTTTTATATCTCCTTCTGTGGAAGCAAGCATAAGGTGGTTCTGTCTCTTTCTTATATCTAAGTAGGCATCTCATTCGTGTGGAGGTCGTCAGAAGTATTCTACGTACTTTACATCTGCCTGGCAAGATATTTCAAAGTTTCTGTGTGGGTGACCATAAAGCTGTTGCGTGCGTCTCTTTGTGAGTTTTATCTTTAGAAAATGTAAGTGTGGTCTGACTCACCAAGAGGCATTTCATTTGTTAGCCCCGGGCACACATGCACATTAACCAGACCCACTGCCACGGTGTTGGCTCAAACTCACGGCAACCAGCCTTATCTTTCTCCCGTGTAGCTTTTGGAGGCTTCAAACCTCTGACCTAGCGGCCCACAACTGCATCGACAGCGCTCCTCCCAGACACATTCCAAACCTAAATCAAGCTTACTACCATCGAGTCCCTACTGACTGACAGCTACTGCCTGTGGACTTCTGAGGCTGTAACTGTTGACTGGAGTACACAACCCAGTCAGAGGTGCCGGTAGTTTCAAACTGCCCAGGCGGGTCGTGGCCCAGTGCACAACCACCACACCTCAGACACGTGACAGACTCAAAGCTGCCAGCCTTTAAGGAAGTAGAAAGGGAAATTCTAAAGCTGAAGCATTCTACTGTCTGATTTGAAAAGAACAAGTGAATGGACAAAGATCATTCCCAGACACAACCCTATACAAACTAACAGAATCTTATTACCCATCAAAAAGCAAGTAACCTCACTGCCTCGAGTTGATGCCAACATGGCGTGTCCCCTATAGGATGGGGTGGCACTGCAACTGCCCCTGGGGATTTCTGAGACTAACTGGTTACAGGAGTAGGAAGCCCATCTTTCTCCCTCAGAGGGGCTGGTGTTTGCAAGCGACTGGCTTTATGGTTAGCAGCCTCCAGAGTCAGGACTACTTATTACCCATGAGGTTGCAGATTTTAGAGGGAAACATGCCCTCGATTTTGAAATGTCTCCAGTCCAAGGCTATAGGCCAGCCAGACCTGTAAGCATGCCAGTCATTCCAATTTTCACTTTGAATTTAAAAAAAAAAAAAACAACCCTCCTTTGGGCAAGTAACATAAATCCATTTGCACGATTTTTATTACTTTACGGAATCTTCACTCGGCATAAGCAAAACAAAAGAAGAGATGAATACGCTGCGAAACATCTTGAGGGAAACTGCTTCACCAAAACAAATTCCATTCATTGTACCCAACCCTAAACCACTTCACTCTGGGTTCCGTTCAGGCTTGTAGATTTCTGACGTAGTAAGTTATAACCATTACAGTTTTAATATATTATCATTTTGCTTCCAATCAAATCTCCAGTTACTATAAACATCTATTAACAGAAATGCATTCCAATTAAATATTTAAGTTTTGAGTAACAATATGCTTGTCAGTCAATCCTAAGATGTCTTTAACCATATATACTAAAGTTTATTTAAAATGAGTATGTTTTTTCAAAAACTCTATAAATTAAAAAAGACATGGATATTTTACCAGCATTGGAACTTCCTAAACTAGTAGACTAAAGGTGTGCATTTGATTATCCATAATCCCCTAAATTTATATGTAGAATTTTATGACTATATGAATTTGTACACTTTTCCTAAGATGTAAAGCTACTATCATACTTTCAAAGGGATTACATGATCCAGAGAGACCTTGTTACAGTCTGGATTTTTTTTAATCCTCCATTACATATCTGAGGGTAAATGTTCATTAAGATTTTTTATGAGACCAGCAAGCAGCATGCATGATACCACCTGTATAACTGATCCAGGACTCCAGTGGTACCATTAAACCTTGAGTAGACAAGATTTCTCTTGAAAATCTTTAACTTGTTAATTCTCTTTAATTTGTTCATCGTCCACTTACTTACTTTTCATAATACTTCTGGCCTGGCACCAAACACTAAAAGACATAAAGAAGAAATTTTGCTTCAAGATTTCATTGACTTTTGTTGAGGCTGACACCTGCCATCATATTTGACTTGAGGAAACAGCTATCATCAAGGTGATAACAGCCCATTAAGGAACTCTTCATGGGTCTCTGGGATTATCACCTTAGAATAATAAACCTCAATTTCACTTTCCGTTTCTTTCTCCTTTACCTGAGATTTCAAACCCCGAGAGCCGTCTTAACCAACTCATGCCCTAACCAAACACGAGTTAACCCATGGTTAACTCATGCTAACCATTTTCTGTGGGTGATTTTTTTCACCTTATGTTCCCACACAAGAGTGTTCCGTTTGTACTACTATATTATTTTAAAGGTCAATTCTTTTAATATTTTATAGTGAAATCAAAGAACAAGCCCAGTGAATGATGAAGAACCAAATTGTACTTGTTGGATGCTGTTTTATAGTGCACAGAAACAGGCCAAACTAATTTATATTTTGAGCATATTTTGGAAAAGGGAGAGTTATGCCACTAGAATACTTCTAAGGAAAAGAGAACTAATGCTGTTGATCAAGATCAAGCTAAACTCACTCTCATGGAATCATTTCTGACTCATAGCAATACCAAAGGACAGACTAGAGCTGCCCTACGCCGCCCCCGCACCACACCCCCAACCCCAGGTTTCTGAGGGAGGCTGTAAATCTTTACAGGAGCAGAAAGCTTCATCTTTCTCCAGCTTCATATATAATCCACAATTCCAACTAGGTTCCTACTTCCTGATCAATAGACATCCACTCTCACTTCACTGCCACCGATAACAAAATTTTTGAGAAAAAAATTATATATGTATATAGTTAGATTCTTCTTATGCCAACTCTCTGAAACCCTCACCCCAAATGACACTTTAATACAAGGTGAAAATTGGCCGTGTTTCCAAAGGGCCAGCCCTCTGCATTCTTCATCATGTTATGCTTTCTGTGTCGTGTGGTTGACATCTAATCCATCTGAATGTCCGTCCCACCATGCTTGCAAATAAAACGGATGTGTTGCCTGCATTGCTGCATTGCAGAAAGAGCAAGCTTTATTGATTGGATAATTTATGTCTCTTTTTATGATTTTTCCTTAAAATCAGCTTGGAAAGCAGAACTTCCCTGCCCAGGTGTTGGAGGTAAATGCTTCGCAGGCACACAGTCAGACTACACACCAGCAGTCCCTTCTCGGCGCCCTCCTTCTTTGGTGGTACCTTAGATGGGGGGCCAGCTTTTCTACTGACTTTGTTTCCAGCCCCACATCCTCTGACCCGCCAGCACCCCCTGATGACTGGGGCCCTTCATGGCTGTGTAAACCCTGATGCCCTTTCACACAATGAATGTAGGCAGCCTTTCTCCACCCCACCCCATCCCCACCCCCACCCCCCACCCCTGACAGCTTGCTCCACAGCAGCCTCTGTGGCTCTCTGGCCACGGACTGCTCCCTTTCTGAGAGTAAGTCCTCCGCAGCCTTGCTAGACCAGCTGCACATCTGGAACTCTGGCCCCACTCTGGTCCTGGGTCACCCTCCCCAAGCCTGGCTCAGTGGTCTTCTGTCACCACCTTATCCACCCCTGCTACCACTCATGTAATGATTCGTTCTCCTTTGTCTCCATTACGTATCTGCCAGCCCAGGATGCCACCGAGCATTTGAGTTTGCATTGATGCTGCTTGGTAAACCCACTCTCCACAGTCTACCAGGGAAATCCGTTGCTGGCATCTGCATAAGCTGGTTCCGTGTTGAAAACGCCCATTTTATCTCTCCTTCATTTCTGAATTACTTAGGTTTCCACTGCATTGCTCTAGTAGAAGATGTATTTTGCAGAGATTTGTCTGTGGGAGACGTTATCTCAGAAATGTGTACATGTATATAGGAGATTGTTGTGAATGGAATACAGGGAAAGTTTTTACATTTAAAAAATTGTAACCCTTATTAACAGCGGGTAGATAAAACTTTATCTTAGAAACTCATTTGAATGTATCACGGGTGAATAGGTCATAGACCCTGCTTCTCACACATATTGCTACGGAATGCACGAGTTACTTTGTCCTGCTGCTCATTCACTAACCCCTCCATCTTTTAAAGCCACCTTTCTTACAGGAATCAATAATGCAAACAAATCAACATTGTCATTATGGACACTCAGCCCCATGATATTTTAGAGATTCATGTCACCACGATAATGACTTATAAATGTATTTATCGATTTGTCTCTTTATTTCCACATGTCCTCTATAAATGGTTTTTCATATAAATATGGCTCCATGACAAATGCAAACCCCAGTGAATGATTTCTGAACAGCTAAAATGTTTCAAAAGTGCATAGTGCGGGAGACGTTATCTCAGAAATGTGTAGATTTTCAACTGCATATAGCATTTACTGATCATGGCTTCACTATAAAAATCACATTACTTTAAGTCCAAAATAGAAATTTATTTCTAAAAATGATATTATCAGTAATTTCCAAACAAGCTCTGTCATAGCAAAAAATTTCCTTTGTATTACATATTATTCTTTATCAAGGTCATAAATCTGTTTGCTTCATATATGGAGAAATATGATACACATATGTTTTAATTGGAGTGGGTTTCATATCCATCCAATGGCTCTCCGTATTAAAGATGTTCTGTTCGGTGAGGATGCCGACATGGCTAACACAAGCAGGTGTCCCTCAGCCTGCTGCAGGATGCCGACATGGCTAACACAAGCAGGTGTCCCTCAGCCTGCTGCAGGAGGCCTAGTGTCAGGGGCTCTCCCAGCATGGGCCTTGCCTCGCAGAGTTCTGTACATTAAGTGCTTCTTCTTCTTTAAAATTTTAAGAAATATTTTCAAGGTCTAAAAGGCAGAGATACCTGATAGGATGTGACTTGTCATTATGGACACTCCTATTTAATTGTCTAACCTATTTAATTGTCTGTTCTTTTAAACTGTTTTAGGAGTCTGGAATTTACATAGTCTAATAAGCACAATCTGAGCCAACTGTGTCTGGACTTAATCTCAAGTAGCTTTTGGAATTGTGCTTAGATTTTCCTTGAGATGTTTTGCCTAGTAATTAATTCACTGGAAAGGATGCGGCCTCGTATTCACAGGGCATTGCCTTGGTAAATTTCTGCTTTAGCCCACACAGTAGATCCACTTTCAGTGTTATCTTCTGATAAATACCTAATCAATATTATTGAAAGCATCAAGTGGGATTCAGATCAGCTTGCTTAAGTTTAAAACAAATCACACACACACACACACACACAAAGTGAAACCCATTGTCATGGAGTGGACGCCAACTCACAGAGGTCTTAGAAGAAAGAGTCACACTGTCTGACGGTTCCCGAGACTCCGGTCTTGACGGCGGCAGAGCTCTGCATTTCTCCTGAAGAGCAGCTTCTCCCACTCCGCTCACGGCCAGGGAGTCTTCTCGGACTCCTAGTGCCCCTGCCGGACAGGGCAGACCTGCCCCGGTCAGTTTCCCGTGGGAATTCTTTACAAGGGTAGAAAGCCGCCTCTTTCTCTGGAGAGCTGCTGGTGGCTGCTACCTGTGGACCAACTTAGTGGGTTCAAATGGCCAAAATTTCGATTAGCAGCCAAAGACTGAGCCACTGGCCCCACCTGCAGGGTTCCTCAAGTTTCAAACTACTTCTTGTCAACTATTTCTTGACGCCCAACTCTTGATGACCTAAAGGAACCCGGTAGAGCAGTTGATTGCCTGGCGCTGCCAACCTCAGTGTCATCAGAAAGAGGAGACGGTCTAGTCCCCTACGCAGCTTCAGTCTCAGAAGCCCAGAGAGGCAGTTCGACTCTGGGCTACCGGGCGCCCAGTGCATCAGGACTCACTGGATTGCAGTGAGTGAGATCATAAGAGAGCAATTTCTAAACCAACTTGAAGATGTTCTTAGTAAGCGCAGTCGTTGTATGAAAATGCTTATTGATGTTAAGACAACTGTGATATGGCTGTGGTATGATGATATAAAATTGATTCTAGATCACTTGAAAATGTGTTTGCTTGAAGATGAAATCATGGGTGCCTCTAGGTGCAGTTGGCTGTTGATCCACATTTCAGGCCTGGGTAATAGTTTGGTTTCCTTTAGGACAATTATAGAAGGTTTGCAAATCATGGTCCTCTATCTGCATGTTTGTGCTTGGGTGCATCTAGCTGTGACTGCGTTTTGACAAAAACTTATACTAACTTTTCTGGATCTCATTTGCATGCGCTATCTCTACAATGCCTAGTGAGCACTGTAGATAGATAGGAGTGCTTAACAGAGGGGGACCTAACCTCTGTGAACTAAGCTGATTCGATTTAATTAAAATATGTGTCTGTTGAATAGCTGCCATTATTAGCAACAAGGTGCAGCTTGTTTTAAAAAAAAGTAAGAGAAATACAGGCATGACTTTCTCCAACAAAAAGCTTGAACGACTATTGAGGATATAAAACACTCAACTCTAAAATAACCACAGCAATAAATTTCTACAAAACCACAGGTTTAGAATGTGCTAAAAGAGAGAGACCAGTAGTTTGTCATATCTTTCTCATACTCTGCAAGCTGTTTGTTTCTCTAAAAGAAGCTGCTTCCTATTCTATACAGCCAAGAGCACTGTGTCCCTCATGGTAGCTCCCTTGCTGAGCAAACCAATATTCATGCCTGCTCGTCCCTGGCCAAGGCTTCGAGCCCCGCCCACCCCTGACTTCATGGCCAAGGACATCTATTTGGAATGAAGCAGGCAGAGCAGTGTGACAGTGCCCTGACTACCTAGGCCATATTCAATCCATTCTGAATCTACATTAATTCCTAACACCTACGGATGTGGCTCAGCATCTCTGTTGGCAGAGTGTCAAGCTCACTGATGAGTTGCTTCTGTTCATCCTGGTATCTCTGATACCCTCTGACATAATTTAAAAAAATTTTTTTTTCATGGAGACAGAAATATAGAGGAAGCACTTGTAGGGGGTGGGGGTGGCGGGGAATGTACCTTGTCCTTCTAGACATCAATTTCCCAAGTAAATAAAGTTTGACTACTGTCCAGTGTGAGTGGGAGTAATCTTTAGTCATCTAGAAGAAGGGGGTTTACTGTGCTTACTTTAACAGGATGCTTTTCCAATTTCCCCAGAGCCAGATAACCGTGAATGGAAACTCTGGCGGTGCTGTGAGTCCAATGAGTTACTACCATCGGCCGTTTTCCCCCTCCACTTCCATCTCTCTGCCCAGCTCATTCAGTTCCAGCCTTACCATGCCGCACGGCCGATCACTTGGTAAGTAATTTGATAGTCATGACTTCCATCACAATCTCAGTCTGGCCACAGCCCAACAGGAAGAGAAAATGCACAGCATCAGAGTGACTTTGCACACAGAAGACCGTAGCCCTTCCATATCTCAATATTGTATGACCTTTTTCCCAGTGGAGGAATTAAGGGGAAAGGAATCAACACTCCAGAAAATAAATACCCAGCTATTGCAAGATGGTGGTCCCCACCATGGCTGAGCCTCCATGGGCTCTTAGATGGTTTGGGTGGGGTGGGAGCTTGTAAGGCGGGAGGGAGGTGTAAAAGAATATGGTTCTGTCCAGGAAAGCAAAGTTTTCACCTCAGACACACCTCATTTTTCCATGGGGAAATACTATTCACGTGTGAGGCAGCCCACATCTGTGTAGAAGAGCATTCATGGTAGAAAAATTGTTTTTGCTAAATATGAGGAATCACTGAGTAACAGTTTAAACCATCCACCAACGTGATAGACAATGTCACTGAATTTAGTCAAACAGGCTGAAAGGCCATCTCTCAGGAATGTAGTAGCAGGCAGTCAAACGGAAATCCCCAAACAAAAACATTCCGCATTCCTTCCCATTCCTCTCAAAAAGAAAAAAATGGAATCCCATATCATTTTCTGTAAAAATAGTTCTTAACCTTTGGAAAATTAAGAGCTTGAAGCCAGGCACAGCTCTCCTCCAGACGGAAGGGTAGGAAGGGAACACAGGCAGAGCACAGGGGCAAAGATCTCAGCACTTTCATGGGGCTCGTGAACTGTGTGAAGCCAGGCGATGCCATGAGATGAAAAATGTTAGCAGAATTGGGAAAATAATAAATACCAGGTAGTGTAAAAAAAAAATAGGAAAAGACTGAGCCATCATCTAAATTCTGGCTGAAAGGAAATCCGTGTTCCAGAGAAAGTCAAAGGCTGCCTTGACAAAGCCAAAGGCTCTCCTAAGGGTGGCAGAGCATGTAGGAGAATCGCAGGTGATGGCTGGACCACACCTCTCAGAGAGGGAGGGGCTGCTATTCTCTGAGTAGCACCCAGCAGCAACCGAGAGACTGGCTAAAGCACAAAACTTCACAGTAATTACCATCCTGACTTCGAGGACTGGTAGCACCTCCACCTCACTTCCTCATTTAATACCCTAACACATGGACTGAGAAAACATGGCACTAATAAATTCACAGGAAAACTTTATGTCGCCATCCAGCACGTGTGTTGCTGATCTCAGCTTCTGCGGTCAACAAGACCTTCATAACCGTTAGGTTTTTAAATACAGCCATGGGACTCCTTACAGGAAAGGGTAACTAGACTCGTGCTTTCCCTAACGCTGCTCTTGGGGATCATTTGTGAATCCTACATTGAAGTCCGCTTAGAGGTTAAGTAGAACTTCCTTGTGCCCACATTTGCCCTTGAGCAATCAGTATGTAGTAGTACTGATATATATTTTTGCATATATTCTAGACTGGGAATACAAATGTTTTGTGTGTCATTGTACCTAAGAGTGATGTTTTTATTTCTCTGAGCAATGTCAAATGGAGACACACGGTGAAATTGGATGCTGGGTGACTAGGTCTAGAATTCTTAGGAAACTATGCGTGTTAGCAGATGAGACCAGCCCCTCTGCTCACTGGTGAAGCCGAAGGGCCGTGGCACAGAGGGATGGCACAGTGACTGCCACCACGGGAGGCACTGAAACAGAAGAACAGTTGTGAGGAAGACTCAGGAACAAGCCTGTTTTCTTCTGTTGACGCCGGGTCACTGAGAGTGGGAGCCAGCTTGACAGCCCCTGATGACAACATGCATGACCACACATGGGGAGTAAGACATTGCTAATTGTTAGAGTCTTAATATTTCCCCAAGTCATGATCATCAAAATCTTCTCTTTGTTTCATTGCCTGATTCTATGAACATAGTCTCCCCTGTCCTCTCCCCCATGAAATAAAGAATAGCATAAATGTAAACAAGCTTTGATTTTAGAGCCATTGGGTAGATTTGACACATAAAATACAGGACATGGAAAGAAATTCCTATGTCACGGCATTGGGCAAATTCCGCTTGGCCAGGGTTAAGTCCTGCCCTGACCTACTGCCATTGAGTGGACTTGAACTCATAGTGACCCTATATCCGATTTCTGAGGCGGATCCATGCAGTCCAAAGTCTACCCCAGAACCAGTGCCAAGATGGTGCCAGGTCCTGCCCCTCCCCACAAAAAAGCAAACTCAATGCCATTGGATTGATTCTGATTCCCAGTGACCCTAAGGAACAGAATGGAAACGTCACCCTGTGGGTGCCCGAGGCTGTCAATCTCTATGGGAGCAGAAAGTCTCATCTTTCTCTCTCTAAGCAGTGATTGTTTGGGGTGCTGACCTTGCAGCTGGCAGCCCAACTCATGACCCATTATATTTAGCTGAGGGTGGAAAATCTGTTAAATTAGGAATGAAGGATCCAGATAAGAGAATAATCAAGTAAAGGGCTACCTTGCATTATATAAGCTATAGAGTCACAGACTCTTAGGCACCATATTTGGAGGCAGAGGTGATAGTAATTGTGTAAGCTAAGATTTTGCACCTAATATATGTATGAAAACACTTTATCCATGTCACAGCATCTCAGTTGACCTGGATTCTTTTCTACAGTTAAATGAGAAGTTCAGCAGTGTCCAATTTCACATTATGTCTCCATTTGATGATGCTCAGAGAAATGAAAGCATTACTCTTACATACAATGACACATTGAGCATTTGTATTCCTAGCCTAGAATGTATCCATTCTTCATCTGAAATGAATTGAACATGCTTTTTCTACTGCAGCCTCAACTGGAAAATTGGAAAGAGCCATAATAAGTAGTTGCCATAACCAATGTGTCAATGGGTTTCAGCTGACAAGGGTTCTTAGACCTGGATATCCTTATAAGGATGAGTTCAGGTTTTGAAGCTTACTTGTGATCTTTTATATTTAAAAATATGTGAATGTGTGTGTTCCTATTCTGAGACAGCAGGAATTTTCTAATTTCATATAGAAGTCTTTTTGAACCAAATTGATAGGGAAAAGGAGACTGCCCCCACCCCCCCAAAAAAAACCCCACCAATCAGCAAGAAATTGCAGATCAAATCCATAAGGACAAAGGAATTCCCAAACAGGTTGAAATAGCGCAACCAAACCATGACATAAGGAATATAACTGAAGTGGTAAACTTGGTCGCTCACATTTTTTTAGATTGATTGCAGAAAGACAATAAGTCATAATTCCAATTTTCCCAGATGGATAGTCATATTGGTTGTCATCAAGACATATGAAGTAAGGATAAGTGAAACATATAGTGAATATACACACTCACTGGTGTTTATAAAATCACGTCGTTAGTTCAGGAAGACAGTAGTATGATAAACCCTATCTAACGTATACCCTTTGTGTCTTCAAAGGACAAGAAAGTCATGGTGTCTGGTATTTTAATGTAAATACAAAGATATTATGGTCCCGGTGGCTGTTTAAATAAAATCAATACTACTAATTTAAAATTATTCCTTTACCCATAGCCTTTACAGTCAAATGCCTGTTTGGATAGGAAGGTTCTTAAAGCTCCTTTTATTTCTTCCTTATTTTGCTAAAAATTGCTACCGCTGACAGCATTCGTCAATTTGGTACTAAAATGCATGTTGTGTACTTTCAAACAGCTAGCACATCACCAAACCAAACAAACAAACAAAAACTTTAAGTAAGTTATGACCTTAGACACCTGACTAGTCCCCGCCCTTGTCCCTCCATCTGTAAATGAGTTCTCTCCCCAAACTGCTAGGGTCTGCGATGGAGCCTCCTCCACCCCAGGGACCCCATGTGGAAGCCCTGCCCCGTACCACCCCCCAAGATCTGCTGTGACACATTGAGTATTCATTAGCAATTTCAGACGTTGATCGCCAGGTTTTTCTTCTAGTCTCTAAGCCTGCATGCTCCGCAGAAACATGCTGGGCGTCATAGCAACACGCACGCCTCCATCGTCCGTCAGGCAGTGACTGCACAGGAGGTGCACTGACCGGGTCCAAACTGCACCCATGGCCTTCCCGGAAGGCCAGAGTCGAATCTCCACCGTCTCCAGTTCTCAAGATTGTTGGGAGGATAAACGAGGCGACGCAAGGGACGTGCCTACTAGGTGTGGTGTCTGCAACACAGACATTGAACAACTGTGACTCTTTGAAAGTCCTTGATGCTTAGATACACCTGCACGTTCTCAGGAAGCTGCGCAAACGTAGAGTTCAGTGAGTTTTAAAGGGGATCTCGATGGAAATGCAGGCTCTGCGCCCTCGCTGGGAGACATGTACCAGCGTAGGCTTTGACTCGGGGTCTGGGGGGCATCAAAGTCACTCTGTGCCGCCCCTTTTCTCCGCAGATTCCACGGAGGCCTATCCCCAGCATGCGCAGTCCCTGGACCGCTGCACAGGCAGCTCCATGCCGCTGTATCGGTCCTCGGAGGAGGAGAAGACAGTGACGGTCATCAAGGCACCCCACTACCCAGGGATCGGGCCGGTGGATGAATCCGGCATCCCCACAGCAATTAGGACGGTAGGGCATGTCAGAGTGTGTGTGTGTGTGTGTGTGTGTGTGTGTGTACAGATGGTACAAAAGACGGATTGTCAATGGCTGCGTGCATTCCTGCCGTCTGATATAATGGGGATGGCGCTGCGTGCCATCCGAGTTCTCATGGATATTAGGCTGTGGGCCGTAGAGAAAGGGAATTGTCCACTGAAAACAAAAATAATCCCCTCTTCAACGGACGCTCTCAGAGAGGTGTGTTTTGTTTTCGTTTCCCATATTTACTAAAAGTAAATATGGTGGAAGGGGCAACCCCCTGCCCTTGGCAGGTCTATCACGGAGGGTCAGGGCCATGGAAAGGAGCAGGGGCCAGGACGCAGGAATTCCTTGGCCGAATCGCATTCCCACATGCAATGCAAATCAGGCAGTGATCTGTTTCTTGAAATGGACCTTGGGAGCTGGGAGGTGAGATGTTTGGAATGTGGGGAGCTGATGTCATTGAAGGGAATAGCCGGCTGTTAGGGGGGAAAGAAAACAAAAACCATTCTGAGTGCCGCTCATCAGCTGGGCCGTCAGCACGCTCTGCCTTCCAGGGATGGAAGTGAACGTGTTCGGACAGTTTGTTTTTTTTTTTTAAAGTCTGTAAACTCTGCCAGAGCTTTGCTCTGTGTGTCGGGGCAGCCCCTTCTGGCGCAGATCAGCACCAGCAGAGGCGGCTGTGGCTCCCTGGGTAGGCAGCAGCCCGCGCTCTGGGCTGGTCCACTTGAACAGAGGGAGCAGGGCTGTGAGGAAGACTGCAAGCAGGATGAGCGCAGCAACCCCTCTGCAGGTGAACTTGGGGGGAGGTGTGAGAAGAGCACTCTGGCTCTAGCCTCCAGCACACAAGGCTGGGGGGCTGCCAAGGGGCGCCCTACCTGGAGTGCAAACCTGGGAAGCACAAGAAAGCACTGGACACAGGGGCTGGAACAGAACGGTGTATTTTAAAAAGAAATTACAGATTGGAAAGCCACAGAAAGAATGGGAGGGAAAACATGGGTGTTTTGTCTCAGTCCCTGAATTTGCCTTTTATTATTCTTATTGTTTATTATATTACATTATATTATGTTACATTTATTATATTATATTATCTCGGCCGCAAAATTCAGAGAGAAGAGCTCAATATGGATTGTGGTTGATGTCCGTGATTGAATTTGGAGTCAAAATGAGCTCGAACTAGCGTGACTGGGCTTTTTAGACGATTGAGCTTGTGAGACTGTTGCATGGTGTAAAGGCCTGAAACTGTTATCATATTAAAGTGGCAGGAAAAGCTCGGAGATTGTGACTGATCTTCCCAGTTGCATGAAGATTGCATGTTTCGGGGGATGGCATTTGAACATTTGTTTCCTTTTTAAGATTTCTGACCTTCAAGAATAGTTAACTTAGTGTCTGCATGTGTGTTCCTGATAAGAGAAGGATACAATCTGTGTGGTTGTGTTTATCTAATGGGCACTTGAAGTGTAGTAGTTGTACACATTCGGGAAGCCCTAATTCTCTGTCTCAAGACCTCTAGGTGTGCTTTGATATCAATAAATGATACCTGAAAGTGAACATACGGAACATGTGTTCATCCCGAAGACAGGATTTGCTTAAGGAGCAGGTCCTTGCTGTCTTAGTTTTCAGAAAGGCAAACTAAGATGTTGTGGGTGGTCCATGAACAGGAAATCGTGTTAAACATGTTTGTGTAGCTGACTTTACTGACTGCCAAATCTAAAGTGCAGTGAGAGGTGCATAGTCACGGGCTCACCTTCACCTTTCAATGCCCAGTTTCCTTTCTGTGACATGGGACATGAGTTGCGAGCAAGCTAGAAGTTCCTTATAAGGAGCCATCACTTTTATTCCTAACGGTGCTCTTACTGAGACCTTTAAAGCTTTACTAAGAAGGCGCAGGTCTGCGTAGTCTCTCCTCAAACTCGCACTCGCTATGTTGCTGCCCTCCACGGCACATCCAAGTATAGTTGTGTTTATAAATGTTGAGTCACACTGTCTCTGAGCCACAGCAAGGCCAAGAATCTCTCAAGCTATTTTTCCTTCTCATTCCTGTCGAGTCTCGATGATCAGACTTCTCATTGTTTCACATTCGCTTCTCCCTGGAGCACTAACCATCAAAGGCACGACTGTCTCAATATACAGTATTATAGTAGCGGTGTAGACAACCAGCCTATACCAAGGAAGCCAAAATTTGCAAAATAGCCCAGAAATTCTAGAAAGCCAAGAGTCAACAAACGGCACCTTTGAGCTATTTTAAATGAAGGGAAGCGGCTTCCCAGATTGCAAGCTCTCATGTGACCTGGGATGCCTGTGTCAGCCTTTTACTGCCATTCTTAACAACAACAAGAATCACTAGGGCTCAGGTCCTGTGAGATTATGTAATTTAAGACAAGCTCATTAAGTGGGAAACAAGGTTCTTTTCTGTTAGTGCAAATATTGCACTTGTTTGAGAATTTTCAAAGCTGGCATGGGGCAAAAACAGACAGAACTGTTCTTCTAGTGTGTGTGTGAAATATGTGTCTTTCTTCCTTTGGGAAAGTCTCTGCTTATTAAATTGATGTTGATAGAGCTTTCAAGTTTTGCAGACTCTGGGCAAGTAAAAATGCAGGTAGAGTCAGCCAAAACTACAGAAATCAGATGGATGGTGAATTACAGATAGTTATTGTCCATCCCAGTCATTTTGCAAGATACACACAGAAGTAAAATTCCTCAAATTCAAGTAGACTTCTATCCATCTTAGTATCTGGCTTAACCATTCGGCTTAAAGGGGGAACTTTAAATGTTTAGAGAACTTCTTTTAGAAAGGGACATAGAGTTATAGTATTTCTAGCGCCCTTTGCCAATGGTCTGGGCATTTCCTGGCACCTCTGAGCTGACCATATAAAGCTAGCAGATGGCACGACTGGAAGATCCTTTCTGATACTTGCCCTCCAGCAAGTGGGGAGTGGTGGGGCACAAGGGAAATCCTCTCTGTCAGGATACATTGCCATATACAGCGATAGCTTACTTATTAGGCTTCCATGTTGCTATTGGCTGTGTCCAGGTAGGGTCGGAAAATGTTTTTGGCATGAAAGATAGATCTTCTTTTCTGTGACTTAATACTCAGGAGGAAATAAAACTTAATGAAAGAGAAATCCATTTTCAAGAAAATGGCATGTTTGGTTGCTCTGTTGGAATTGGCAGGCGGTAGCTCGCCTGCTGCTTGATCAGGGCGCCTCCTCCATCAGGTTCTACCATTTGAGCCCTGAGTCAGTATTAGCAACTCCTCAATGCTTCCATGACAGAGGAGCCTAAAGGAAATGAATGACAGCTTCAAACAAAGTCAAAACGTGAGAAACGCAAACGCACTGCCATCAATTCTGTGCCAGCTCATAGCAACCCAGTGAGCGAGGGTAGAACTACCCCGCTGTGTTTCCCAAGTTGTAACTTTTTACAGGAATTGAAAGTCTATCTTTGTCCCTTGAAGTGGCTCCTGGCTCCAACTACTGACCCTGCAATTCATAACCCACTTTCAGAGCACTCGCTGTTATTGTTAAGGAAGCATCTATTATGTTCCAAGCTCTCTGCCTGAACCCTTTGGAACACATTATCTCCTTCAATTTCCACAGCAATCCAAATTATATATATAAATACATATTTAAGAATATGCTGAGGTTCAAAATGGTTAGATTCATCTAGCTAAGAAGGACTAGCTCAAGCCCATAGGCGTGGCATCTACTCAAACACATAGGGAACTTATATAGGATTTCCAAACTGTACATCTTATGGGTGCTGAGAGCCTCGTGTTTCTCAGACCTTCCTGTTAGCAGCAAGAAGTATGAAGCCGTAAGGAAGGAAAATACTCATGCTAACTCTAGATCAGCCTGTCATTGAGTCCGTGATCTTTCCACTACACTGTATTGTTTCTGTTGTCAGAAGCCTGTATGCCCAGGGGACTTAATACTCTCAAGGGCTTATTTCAAATGCAACAAGGCAAATTGGGGTGCATGTATAGCAATGTGCTATCATGTTAAAGATATTTCAAAATAATATCTGTAGGTTTGGCTTTGCCCTGGTGCAGAAGTATGGTTTGTCTTTTATTGTCAGTGTTTTAGCAACTCTTGACTAGTAACCAACAAATTTAAATTTAAATTCTCTAAATTTAAGTTGCTCAGAATACAGCATGAGTCAAAAGTCCTTCCTGGTAAACTCTAAAAATAATACCTTGAACAGAACACTCATTAAAAAAATTTTAAAGCTAATAATTACAAGCGCACAAAGTTAAGCAAACTACTATGGTGATAATGCTCATTCAGTAAATTTTATATAAATACACTTGTGCCAGTACCAGCTTATTAGTGCCGGGTATAGCTACAATTTGGAAAAATAAAATAAAGATGATCCCATCTAATAGTCCACCCCAGGCTAGCCACACACAAGGAGTCATATGTTTAAAAACTGCATATGTAAATGGTTAACCTAGTGATTGTGTCATCATGTAGCAGTAAGAGCCAGACACTTAGCAAGGTGCAAAAATCTACTCTTTAAAAAAAAAGTATGCAGACTGAAACATTGGTGAGCGGGGGGCGGGGGGGGGGCAGGGGGAAGCAATGTTTATTTGAAACCAGTTTTGTAACAATTGGGCATTCTCTTTTATAGACAGTTGACAGGCCGAAGGACTGGTACAAGACAATGTTTAAGCAAATTCACATGGTGCATAAGCCTGGTATGTATAATTTTCTGGTTTCTGTTCAGGTCCTTGGGGTGCTGAAGGGTGTCATTGTCACCAAATGTTAAGATCCTGGCAAACATCATGATCCTCCTTCTTTCTGTTCAGCGTCCTCTGTGCCCTTGCCTCACCCTGAGCCTCTTGCAGTGCTCCCTGGAAAAATGCCAGGTGCTCTGGTCTTTCTCCCCCCACCCCCATTCCCCTCCCCCCTCCAGTCCTCCCAATCTAACCTGTGTAGTGTCTGCTGGAACAGACTCATGATCTCTCTGTGCACCTCTGTCTCCTTCTTACCAGAAGAGCAAGGACGGGCACAGTTTGAGCAGGCGGGCTCAGCACTCTTGGCAAGAGGCCTTTAAAGGACTTAGCAAAGGAAAGTGAGGTCTGAGAGGCCAGGCAAATAGTTTGCACTGGACCGCTATCCTAAACGTTCGCGGTTCAAAGCCACCTAGTGGCCCCAGGAAAAAACTGGCCTGCTTCCTTTGCGATGATAGGCAAGGACACACCACGCAGCCATTCTTCCCTGGAACCCTGGGCTTCTGGTGATGGCAGCCACCATCAGCGGAGAGAATGTGGTCCAGAGGGGGGAAGGCTGCCAGGGGAAGCGAGGAAGACGACAGGCAGATTCATGATGGGGGTCTGTTTGCATAAACCCAGCAATACTGGGGGGAAAGAATTAAGTACGAGTTAGAAAATACCTTGGTTTGCTAACAAACTGCTGCTGTTTCTGTGAAGTTCTGCTGTCATGTTACCTGGTGTGGCAGTGAACCTGTATCACCATACTATTTATGTTTCGTTTTTAGATGATGGCACAGACATGTCTAATACTCCTTATACGTATAACGCAGGTAGGATGGGCTTCCTTGCTTGCAATGAATGTTTTCTGCCTGGCGCTGTTTGGAAGAGCTACAAGGTTGCTTTGCAGCCACTCTGGGCGCACATGTTCAGTTTATATAGTTAAGGGGGACTTTTTTCTTTTCTTTTCTCAGAGCATGCCTAACAAAAGGATTGATCTTTTCTCATGGAAATGAGAACTAATACTGTGTAACCTCGTTCATTCCCACTCTGGGTTCGCTCTCCCCTTCAGGAATGTTGCACCAAATCATGGAGGACAGCATGAAAGCCCTACTGTAATCGGGCCACAAAATCAGATAGAGATCTGCTTTTACCAGTCCAGAGAGTGATTACAATCAGATGCGCTTCTTAAAAAACAAGTCAAGCGAAGTATTGTGTGACCTTGTCCTTGCTCTGTTCCCCTACCCCCTTCACCTCGTTCCCATTGCTATGATTCTTGGAAAGAGGAAAAATAACGAAAAAGAATTCCACTTTGGGGAGCCCACTTTTCTGACTCTGCGCTGTCAGTGGTCTTCATGGAAGGGCATCTGTTTCAGACATGGCTGCTTGTAGCAAGCTGTGGATTTTATGCAGTGGTCTGCAGGCTGGAAAGAGGGGAGTCCTGAACTGTTTCTTGGGTGCCTTCCTCCAAAATTCCTCATCAAGAACCCCACACAGGGCCGCCTCTCTCTGAGCTGCGTCAGGTTCAAGCCTGCTGCTCAGTTGATGTTTTCTCTTCTCTGGATCAGGCCCCGAAGGACCCTGGGCAGTACCCTGGGATATGTCCCAGGCTGCTAATGCAAAGTCTGCAGTTCAAACTCACCAGCCCCTTCACAGGAGAATGTGTCTGTCTTCCTTGTCAAGCAGTGCTTCTCAACCTTCCTAATGCCGGCGACACTTTAATACAGTTTCTTATGTTGTGATGACTCCCAATCATAAAAGTACTTTTGTGGCTACTTCATCACTGTAATTTTCTGAATCAGGTGACCTCTGTGAAAGGGTCTTTCAACCACCCCACCCCACCCCCCTGCAAAGGGAGCATGACCCACAGGTTGAGAACCACTGTTATCCAGGTTTCTAGCCTCAGAAAGCCTCTGTAGGGCGCTCAGGGGTCAGAATGCACTCAGTGGAAGGGGGCTTGGTTTGGGGTTCTAGAGCAGCACCCAGGGGCCAGGTGCTTCTCTCCTTTGGCACCTAGGACTCCCCTCAGGACTCCCCTCGCTATTCTGACCTTGGAAATATATGAGCGTCCCCATTCGGTCAGCACTTGGGGCCTTTCCTCTTAAGGGTGCTGCCCTTTGACCCCACCAATATAAATAACAGGCTTAGCAAACTGCAAGGGCCCTGCCCCCACCCCTGCCCCAGTAGACAGCAGAAGCTACTGAGGTGAACCCTCCTCTGACTCTCAGACATTGAAACCCCCAAAGAGTTCAGCCCCTCCTCCGAAACACATGGGCTTTGCACCACTGCCCATCAACTCCGTGGTCACAAGCTCGGGTTTGGGCTTCTGCTATTCCTAGAGAGAGGGAGACCAGACCTACACCCTGCATCTAGCGCTCAAGCCAAGGTTTGACTGTGGGCTGCAGGTAAAGCACTAAGTGCTGACCTTTGCCACGTTTTTTTTATTTGCCATGGAAACGGGCATGGACCCTCCGAGGAACAGATGACGGGAAATGTAGCTAGCTCAAAAGAGGGAAGTTGTCGGCGATCGGAGATTTTTATAAATCAGCATTGTTAGAGTTTAGACCACATGCACTAGCAAAGTGAACAGGAGAGACATATTTTATTGAGCCTTTTAAAGACAGGTTCACTTAATCATTTCATCCTGAGACCAAGTAACGGCAACTAGTCTCCATGTTTTCTCCTAATTGCATCTGCCCACTGCCTTAGAGCTGACTCTCCTCTGGGACTCTGTTCCTCTGCTGTCCTGTGACCCTCTCTCCCGAGCCCCCATTCTCCTCCTTCAAGGCCAACAACTCTAATCCAGGGTGCCTCCTCTGACCAGCATCTTCTAACATCCTTTAGTTCTGAATGTGTGTTTTCCTCAGCTGGCCTGTTATTGAATGCCACCAATTTTTTTTTTAACCATCATTCTATCTGTGGCTGTGTAACATCGATTTCCATATTTTCTTTGATTATAATCAACATGGCGATTCTCATATGTAAGTCACAACTTTCAAAATATTGGAAGGCATTTTGGGGGCTGTTCTGCTACGTGATTTCAAAATTGCTCCGAAACCCAACCGGTGTCCTTCGTGTGTATTAGAAAGAGGGACACATGCTCCAGAACCTGTACATTTTCGCCTGACAGAAATCTGGACTGTTACAATTCCCAATAATTCCCGAAAACGGACTGCTACCAATGCGCATGTCTCGAATGAATGATTGATAACATCCTCATGATTCATTCAAAATATTCAGTACAATATGTGCATGTGAATTTGCTTATTGAAATCAATTTCGATAAAATTATAGCAATTTTGGTATAGGGGAGAGACACATATTTAGTGTGCTTTTAAAATGTTATTTCCGTCTGGATGTGTCTGTTTGTGTTTCTCACAACAGGCCTGTACAGCCCACAGTACAGCGCTCAGTCCCACCCGGCGGCCAAGACGCAGACCTACAGACCGCTCTCCAAAAGTCACTCCGACAATGGCACCAATGCCTTTAAGGAGGCCTCCTCCCCGGTGCCTCCCCCACATGGTCCGCCGCCGGTCCCACCGCTGCGACCAAGAGACCGATCTTCCACAGAAAAGTAAGGCATTTCTTCCCCACAATGGCCAATTGATATATTTTTTAAAAGGAAAAAGAAATCTCATTGCCATCGATTTCGACTCACAGCCACCCCATAGGTCAGAGTAGACTGTCGCTCATTGTGGGGACAGACGCCTTCCTCTCCCAGAGAGCAGGGGGTGATTTCAAACTGCTGGCCTTGCTGCTCGTACGCCCCTGAACCCACCGCACGGACAAAAATAAGTCCATGTGGCATTTGATGGAAGAATCAGGGCTGAGCTTCCAGAGAGAGCACACGCCTGCTAATCCACCATGCTGACGCCTTCCATGGGCAGGCGCCCTGGCGTTGCGGTTTTGCAATCGGCCGATGACTGAAACGGCAGCGGCTCCAAACTCCTACGCAGGAAGTGGGGCTTTCTGCTCCCTTAGAAAGGTATAATCTCAGGCTGAGCCCCGGTGGCGAAACTGCGTTGCGGCCTGCAGGCTTCGTGGTTCAAATCCAGCAGCGGTACCAGAGGCAAGGTACAATCTTGGAAGTGCACAGGCGCAGCTCCACCTTTCCCGCTGGGTTGTTATGAATCAGAAATTGACACGAATGCAGTGAGTTTGGGGATTTTTTTTTCTGGCTTTGGGGTTTTTTTCCCCTTGCTTTGAGATTGTAGCAAACATTTTCACAATTTTGCTGCGTAAATATTCTACTGAACCAAGTTAGACCTGAAGTCAGTAACATGGGCACAATCTCTATTGCTTGTTCAAGAACTACATCTAGGAAGTCAAATACAGTGTATTTTAAAATGTGTGCTTTTAAAATGTTATTTCCGTCTGGATGTGTCTCCTTTTGAGACGGCGATTAAGCAGCACAGTTCCCATGCTCAGCTGGTGCCAGAAAGGTTGGCGGTTGGAAACCTCTCAGAGGTGCCTCCCAAGACAGGTGTGGCGTGTGTCTGTGAAACCAGCCAACGACAGCCCGGAAGCTCCACTCCCAAAGAGACCGACGTGTGACTGTGTCCAAGTCAGCTTCATGTCAAGGAGGTTGATTTCCTTTGAACGAGCCGATTAGAGACCCCGAGGTTCATTTTTTAGGTTCCTCCGATTTCAAATTCTGGGTTTATTAATAATTTATAGTTTCCCCTCTGGTAATCAAAAATTATCTTTGGGGAAAACAGGGAGGGACTATTCATAGATCATAAATAAATGTTAAGAAGTATTCATCTGTGACTTGTTTCCATCAACCTTTCTGGGTGATACTAATATGTATTTCTCCACTGAAATTTTTTTTGTGTGGCATCACTGCCCTGGTGGGAGTGGGAGGCCCCGCCTTGCTCCTGGAGAGCTGCTGCTGGATCTGAACCATCAACCCTGTGGGCTGCTGTCCCGCACACAACCACTATGCCACCAGGTCTCAGTCGAAATATTTTTATAGAAATGGTCTCACTAAAGTAAATATTTATAAGATCATACTTTATGTCATTTCTTATTAGGATTATGACTAATGATCCTACTTATAGGTACCCTTTCGTAAGAGTTTATACGCGCCAACTACCAGGACATGCACTTTTTCTGTATTATATAATTCTGAGAACAACCAATGAGATACATTCTCTTTTAAAGCTACTTTAGAGGGCTGAGCTCCGGTGGCGTAGTGGTTGTGCATGGGATTGCAGCCCACTGGAATGGAGGTTCAATTCCAGCAGTGGGGCTGGGCCTCCTACTCCCACCACTGGAGAGCAGTGATGCCCCCCCCCACCAAAACAAACAAACAAACAAATAAAGCTACTTTAGAGCGAAAGATCCTGCCATTTAGAAATCGAAGTAAGTTTCTCAGCTCATATAGTTATTATTTTTTTACACATTTCTTAGCAGATAATTCACCTGTCACACAATTCACTAGTTCAAGAAGAGTTGTACAGTAATCCCCACCATCAGTTTTAGAACATGTTTTGTTTTTGTTTTTTGGCATCACTGCCTCTGGTGGTCGTGGGTGCTACCCAGTGCGGCTCCTGAGAGCCGCTACTGGATTTGAACCACCAAACCCGCGGCTGCAGTCCCGCACTCAACCATTTACGCCACCGGAGCTCAGTCTTAGAACATGCTTTTATTCTTTCATTCAGGTAATTCCATCCCAGGAAGGATTCAGACTTAGCTCTGAGAAAAGTTGAAGTCCACACTACACTGAGAATGAATAAATAGGCATATGAAAGGTGTACTGGATTAATACTAGTTATGAAACATCCATCTTACGCACTCAAGAAAAAATATACTTGACACCCCATTGGATCATTACCCATAATGGAAGGTCATATTATATATGGTTTAGGATAGCATGAAAGCCAACCTACATTATATTTACTAGGACTCCCGATATAGTACTAAACACTTTCATGTTATATTTAGAAAATGTTATGGCTTAAAATTTCAGACATAGTTAGTAAGACACAAAATGGTACATTTGCCATAAAAAAAGAAGTAGCAAAAGGTGAAGTCAGGTTTCAGGGTTTCATTTTTCCTATGCATCTAGCAGAAATCTGATAATTCCTTAGACATCTCTAGAGAACTTACAGATGCATTGCCTCACCAAGCCTCTGTAAGGAAGAAAGGACCAATTCATACCATCTGTGTGTCCTAGGTGAAAAACGCTATGACTGAAAATAATGAAGGGGGTTGTTGAATCTTACCGCCAATTTCGTAGAAAATCAGGACTTGCCTATAATATCCCAATCCCTGACTTGTGAGCCCTCAAGTCCATACTGACACACACTGACAACTGTGTGCAACAGAACTGCCCAGAGGGTGGTCTGCGGCAAAACATCTTCATAGAACAGTTAACCAGGCCTTTGCTCCCTGCAGAGTAGCTAGTAGGTTTGAACCACAAACCTTTCCACTAGCAGCCCACAACTTAACCACTGCATTACTAGGGCTCCTTCTCTGCTCTCTTCTGCACCCTATTTCTGACACGCCAGAGTCAGAATTTCATGCCGTTCCATGGAATCAGAACTCTCCCCCATCAATCCCTTCTCTCTCTAGTGCAAAGACCCCATCCATTTGCCACCAAAAATGATCAGCACCTTGGAAGCCTTCTTTAGCTTGCTGCTTTTCATCTCTCAGCCTTCCTTTACTGGGAAGGTACTAGTTCAGGAAAAACAGCAGACTCCACAGCAGCACATGGCAACCTCATAGACATCCGCTTTTTCAAGGTAATGCACGAGGGATCATGTGAGGCATACCACTTGCTCCCATGTGCAGCAAACCAAGGGATGTTTTTGTACATTGCATAGGAAAACCACCCTGCCACTAGCCGGATAAACAGGATCAAACATGGCATACACATTACGCCTTGTCACTCTGGATCAAGGCTGGCAAGTGGCAGAGTGCTGGGACAAACTCAAGTAGTTAAACAGAGCATGCCACAGCTCACGCTAAACGGCCATGAGCAACCCAGTGCTTTACTCGCAGGTCCCCTGCCTGTGGAGCTACAGATCCCTGACTTGAGTTTTTGTGTCAGCAGCAGGATAGCCATTGTTAGGGGGGAAAGTAGAAGAAGGAAATATTATAGGAACTGTCTTTTATAACATCATTCAGACAGCACAAAACATAAGTTCTGTACCACTTGCAGATATACTTCTTATCTAAATAATACTAAAACCAACATTGAAGACGGTGAGGGGTTCCAGACAAGTGCCGTCGACGGCAGGAGGTTTTTCCAGTGTGTGCTTTGTTGTGTATTTCTAGGCACGACTGGGATCCTCCAGACAGAAAAGTGGACACAAGAAAATTTCGTTCAGAGCCAAGGAGTATTTTTGAATATGAACCGGGCAAGTCATCAATTCTTCAGCACGAAAGGCCGGTAAGCATCCGCTACTAAACAGTGCACCAGATGCCTCCCTAGCTTGGGTTCCCAAAGAACCTGACCTTCATATCACTTAGCCACTTATGGTAATTTAATGACAACTTATGTATTTGGCACTATTTATTATCCATTTGGCATTTATTTGTTTGGGATCATGATTTGAGCACTCAACTCAGAACTGAATGATGCCCTTTAATATACTGTCCCTAACTTGCATGGAACTATGGCCTCCCATAAACATCACCATGAGTCTAGTTAGAAAAATAAATGCAAACACATATTCTACATTTCCCCATCATATATGGACCTAGTGGATTCTATCCTTTTGACTTCTCTATTAGTTGTTTAAGGAAAGGAAGTTTCCATTGCCTTTTTTATAACACATTGTTTTTAATGGATTCTCATTAAATCCCTCTCAGGTTACCAAGCCTCAAGCATCCTGATTGATTGTCAGTCTAATGGATCAAGATTATATTTAACTTTGCAGTATTTTCGATGGTTCATTGAATTGGATACTAACAAAAGGAGGGGAGGGTGGGGTTCTTTGCCTTTTCAAAGTGAATATTTAACAAGAGGTTCTTCTTTTACCCCCTTTGGTTTTCAGTCCCCTGGTCCTCCTTTCTATGCCTTTTACTCTCCTGGATCTGTGATCTCTTTGCAATTCTCCTCTTCCTCTGCTCCTCCATCAAATCTTGCATTTAGAAAGGAAATCAAAAAGGAAATGGTATATTTTGCATTTTACATCCTACCTGGCCATAAAATAATTTTAGATGCCAGTGAACAGGGAAAAGAGAGTACTTGCCTATTCAAGAGCACCACCAACAACAAAGAAACATCACGCTGGTACATACACTACAAGTTCTACCCTAAAATACAGTTTGGAAACCTTGCCTTACCACACCCAGCATTTGTGGCCTTGACTTAGATTTAGTTTCTTGAGAAGGGTGTTCAAAAACCTTCTGACCACATAATGTATACATGGGATTTATCTAAGACTTCCTTGTCATTCTTTAAATGGCTTGTATGTTTTAAAGTAACATGCCTTAAGCAACAACAGCAAATGAAAGAAAGGAAAAAAATAACACCACCGACTCGGAGGTCTTATTGTAAAGTTGTATGTTATATGGTGGAGTATCCAGAATATTGATTATCAAGGGACAAAGGTATTCTGAAACTTGTAGGGTAAGAATTGGGTGAACCATGATTTTACTATGCCAGAAAGCGTAGGATATCCAAATAATTATGCAGCATTGGAAACCTCAGACTTGAGTGTCATTAACAACAGTTTTATAATGTTTATTCCAGCAATATATGAGCTGATAAACCTTATCCTTGACCTGGAATGCTTGTGTGGCTGCAGTGTCAGAAAGCAGGATTGATTTTATGAGTTTTCTCATCAGAATATTTCTATTCCTTCTATTTATCCATGGAACACAATTACTGGGTACTAGAGGCATAGTGGTGAACCCGACACAGCTCCCACTTCAAGGAAGTTGGAGTCTGTCACCCAACATGAATGCAGGGCCAGACCGCTGTGTGTGCAACACAACCACGTACATGGTGGAAGTGGAGACCCACCCGAATGACCCTCCCTTTGTTCCACAAGCTCATTTGTGGGCACTGTTATAATGAGGGAGATTCCTACATTCAAAACCCAGAAGGTTCTGTTTTAAAAATAGCACTGATAGTAATTGTTATCAATCCTTATTGAATATGTACCTTCCTCTGTGCCAGGCCTTGGAATTGGGAGTTTAAGCTTTATCTTATGTAATGCCTTCCCCCCCCACCCTCGCCCCCCCAAGCCCCTGGGAAGAAGAAAGAGAGCAGTCTCATTTTACAGATGAAAAGACCGAAACAAGCATGAACTCGCTTTAGCCCAGTTCACGTGCCCAGATGATGCTGGATCTAGAGGTTGAGGCGGGCAGATTCACTCCAGGTGTGCCTGGCCACCACTACCCTGTACACTAGGGCAGGCAGAGCAGGAAACACATTTAGCACAAACCAAACCCAAACCCACTGCTGTCTGACTGAGTCCACATTTAGCTAGCAGTGTAACTCTGCTTATCTGCTCATTAGTTCCTTTACTGCTTTATTTGCTTCTTTAGTGTATGCATTATGTGAGCTGCTTGACTGGAAGCTTATACCCTGGATAGTTAGGCCACAGGATCAATATCTCTAACCAATCCTAAGAAAAGGAGAGAGACCTGTAGCAGGGGTATTGGCAGGGTTTGAGGTCTAGATGGGTCCCTTCAGCCAAGAAGTCCAGGAAAGAGAGTTGGAAGACATTGGGAAATAGGAAGGAAAAAAGAACTGATAGCCTACAGAGAAATGGAAAGCTTCACAAACTTTGTTTCTCTCCTGAGCCACTCTCCTGATGTTCAGTCTGGAACCAAGGCATGATTTCAGTAAGTCATCTGCAGTATTTTGGCTGGGCTCTTGCTATTACTTCATTAGAGAACACCGCGCCCATTTTCAATGCATGGCAACCCCTTGAGACCAAGTAGAAGTGTCCAGAGTGTACTTTTTACAGAAGCAGCTCTCTGGGACTCCCTCTCATGGAGTCACTGGCTAACGACTGGCTAACTTTAACCATGGTGTCACCAGAACTTGTTTTTATTATGACACTTGCATCATGGCCGCGAGGTGCCAGCGAGTGGGTTTCGACTTCTGGAAAAGTACACGCTCTGCACTCCTACACCTTCCTGGCCATGGTCGTCATGTCTGAGCCATTGTTCTAGCAGTGGGACCAGTCTATGATTTCTTTCTATAACCAACCTTGAGTTAATGATGACTGCCTCCATAGAGAAGGGGAGGTAGGGAGAGGGTGACATGCACAATGACGCAGAAAAAGGCCACAGAAGACTCTGAGGGCCGTGGGCACGTGCAGTATAGATGATGAAAGAGCACGTTTGCAGCATAGGCAGGTGAGGAGCGAACAGGAAATGTTATGGTTTTACAACTGCACTCCCTCATCTCTTCTCCAAGACGCTTTGTGAGAATTGTCTCTCTTTTCATATCTTGCTTTGCATCAATTGTACACGACAGTTCAGTAATCCTGTGTTGCTCTGGGGACTCCCAGGTAACACTACTCATCTGCCCAACTATCCCAGATGTCATTTTGGATCCTCTTTCTTCTCCTAAGACCTCACCCTGGATGAAAGGCAGCTGCGCTCCTCTCATCTGGACCACAGTGACGTCTTACAATGAGCACCCATGGAAACCTTCTGACTCATTTAGCTAGTCTTCACAGCACAGCTCCAAACCAAAAAAAAAATCCCAAAAAACCAAACTCACTACCATTGAATCAGTTCCAATTCATAGCAACACAGAGGACAAGGTAGTGCTTACTGTTCCTGGAGTTTCCAAGACTATAGAACTTGGTGAAACATCCTGCCCAAAACTCTCTATTTCTATGGCTTCCCACTTAGGGCAAGATCCCAATTCCTTGACATCACTTACAAATAACCATTGTGATCCGGTTATTGTCCATCAGCTGACTTCTCCCTCCAGCCCCACCTCTCCTTTCATCCTCCCTGTCTCCTGTTCTGCCTTCTCGAGTGATCTCAGGGTCCTTCACTTTCTCCCAGGAAGGCCTGCACACTGACTGAACCCCCTGCCAGGAACTCTCCCCAGCAAGTCTCCCTTCATATGGAAAAGCTCAACTTACCTGTCCGGTCTCACCCTAGACACAGTTTCCCAAAGCAAAGTCCTCCTGGCTCTCAACAGTTGAAAGCTGAAGCAGGATCGTGAAAGCAGCCCCTCCTCTGTGCCTATGGCACCTGTGATTCTCCACCCAGGCCTGATCACAGGGAATTGGCAAGGCCTGCGGGCTTGTTGGAGCTCAGGTGGTGGAGTGGTTCCCAGCGGGGCTACTCATCACCAGGTCAGCTTGTGGAACCACCACCCGTTCCTCAGGAGAAAGATGGGACTTGGTACCTCCTTAAAGAGTTACACGCAACTGGGGCAGTGCTACCCCGCCATATAGGGACCCAGGGAGTTGGCACTCTGTAGCAAAGAGTTAGGTGTGGTGTTTGAATTGGCTTGTCCTTATCCCTCCTTAGACTTTCACTTCCTAAAAACAGGGACCCCTCTGCCGATGCACCAGTTGTATGCCCAGCATCTAGCGCACTGTCTGGCACACGGGGTGGGGGTGGGGGGTACCCAGTGAATACCGGTTGAATTCCTAAGTTAAATAAATATATATAGGTTAAAGTATGATTGTGCTAAAGCTTTAGTTGGTAGTTCAGGCTGGTGGGAATCCCTACCCTGCTGCTTATTTTTGACATTTCTAGTGATAAAGGACACACTAGCTTGCAGTCAAAACCCACTCATGACTGTCTCAGAAACACGCAGGGGGAGTTCCACCCTGCCGTTGAGGGTCTCAGGGTTGGAATCTACTCGATGCTGTGAGTGGATGGAATTTATGAATTCCAGCATTTCCTGAAGGCTTATAGAGGGTCTGCTTTAGATGAGATGCATGTGAATACAAATGAAGGCTCATTTGACTACAAACTTAGAAATATCAACCATCACTTAGGATTTAATCTAGAAAACTACTTTGCAGTCACCAGAAACATAGCCTTAACGGAATTGAACAGTAAGCCAGGCCACGTTTTCAGAAGGTAGTACATTCACTACCTTGAGACAATCACACAGTGTTCATTTAAAAGGTACATGCTACCAGAGGAGCTCTGTTTGCCGTGAGCCACGTTAAACAAAAGCAACAAGAAAGCATGTGTTAAGGATCTCTCTATGCTTGTTAACCACCACTTTTCTGTCACTTTATCACACTGTGATGACTTGCGTGCTGCTGTAGTTCTGAAAGCCCTGACACTAGTGTTTCAAATACTAGCAGAATACCTCAAAGTGAAGCGACTTCATCAGAGCATCCTAAGGAGAAGGACCTGACTGTGTATTTCATAGGAACTAGCCACTGGGAGCCTTAAAAACAGAGCTAGAAGCTGAGCCCTTGGGTCAGAATAATGCCCTTGAAATCTGAGTGAGGAAGAGCTGCCTCCTCACAGAAAAGCGGACCAAAATGATGCAGAGGGAATAACATGTCCAGGAGTAAAGTCTTTAGGGCCTTCATTTGCCAAGGGTGGACAATTAAAAAAAGAAACAGCTGCAAACATCATTTGATAATTTAAAAGACAGGATGAGGGAAAGAGCTCAAAGTGGATACCAGAAGTAACTCTGGAACTTGGAATGAAGTTTGAATTTAGGAAAACTCAAAGTCATTAAAGGAGAGATGAAATGTAGAAGGTCAATATTCTAAACATTAATGAGCAGAAATCGATTGATATTGGCCTTTGGAATCCGAAAACCATAGGGTTTACTAATCTGGGGGGGACAATCAAGAAGAAGAGCATTGCATTCATTGTCAAAAATGACATTTCTAGAGCTATCTTGAAGTAAAATCCTGCCTGTGATGTGATAATCTCTATCTGCCAACAAGCACACCCAATCTATGCAACCATTATTCAAATTTATGCACCACTAACTTTAGTGATTGGCAGAATTAAAGAATTCTACCAATATCTTCAGCAGTTATTGGCAATTGGAATGCAAACGTTGGAAAAAATGATGAAGAAGCAGGATTGGAAAATGTGGTCTTAGTGATAGAAATTAACCTGGAGATCTCATGACAGAATTTTGCAAGACCAACCATTCCCTGGCCACAAGTACCTTTCAAGGACCACCCAAAAGGTGATCACAGACAAGGACTTCTCCAGATAGAACCCAAAGAGATCAAGTGGAGTGAATTTGTGGGAGGAGCCCATGTAGAAGCTCAAAAGCAACAACTAAAACCAGGCCATGGGTTGGCTGTAAAACAGATCATCAATTGTTCCTATGTCACTTCAGGATACAGCTGTTCCAGAGACTATCTCACCCAAGTCGTGAGAGCATCTCCAGACCAGGTGTGATGCACTTGCCAAAAGTATCAGGAGACCCCGTGTTTTGGGGGAGGACATCAAGCCCCTCATTCATCAAGAAAGCAAACAATCATTTAAGAGACGGGGGGGGGGGGGGGAGTGTAATGTAGATGCCAGAAGTAACGTGAAACCTGCTCGTGATCAGAGAGTCAATAAGGCCCACGGACGAAACAATGAAGTCAGAGAGCTGAGCAGAGCAATTCAAAGGCAGTTGGAGAAACAGTATAAAACATTCTGAAGAAATGTGCAAAGACTTAGAAAACCAACAAGAAAGAAAGTGCTCACCATTCTCTTAAATTGAACAAACTAAAGAAAACACTCCATGCCTTGAGTGCAACATGGGCAAAATATCGAACAATGAAGGAGACATCAAAAGAAGATATGAAGAATACACAGAATCATTGTACCCAAAAGAACGAGTCAACATTCAACCATGTCAAGAAGTCGCATAGGAGCAAGAACTAATGACACTGAAAGAAGAAGTCCAAGCTACAGCGAAAGCGTTAGACAAAAAAAAAAAGGTTTCAGAAATTGATGGACTATCAATTGAAATGTTTCAACAAACTGATGAAAAAATGGAAGCATTTGCTCATGTAGGCCAAGAAATTTGGAAGACAACTAATTAAAGAGATCCATATTTGTACCCATTCCAAAGAAAGGTGAGCCAGCAGAGCACTCAAACAACAGAACAACATTTCTGATAGCACAAGCCAGTAAAACTTTGCCGAAGACCATTCAATAACAGTTGTAGCAGTACCTTGACAGGGAACTGCCAGGAGTTCAGACTAGATTCAGAAGATGACGTAGAACAAGAGATACCTTTGCTGATGTCAATGGATCTGGGCTGAAAGCAGAGAATACTAGAGAGGTGTTCAGTTGTGCTTCATTGACTATAGCAAGGTTGTTATGGTCCACGTGGCCGAATGACTTGACATTGCCAATGAAACACAAATTATCCAAGAAGCTGGATTATGTGCAGAAGAGCGCAGCATTGAGATCAGAGAAAGGTTTCTTACCAACTGGTGATTCGCAGATGCGATGACCTTGCTTCCTGAAAGGGAGAGGACTTGAAGCACTTGCTAGTGAAGATCAAGGATCACAACCTGCAGTGTGGATGACAGCACAATGCAAAGAAGACCAAGATCTTCACCACCGGACCAACAGGTAACCAACACCATGATAAATGGAGAAAAGACCGACATCAAGGATTCCATCTTGCTCAGGTCCACAATCAGTTCTCAAGGAAACACCAGTGACGAGTTCAAACCATGCATTGCATTCGGTAAATCTGCTGCCCAAGAGCTCTGTAAAGTATCGAAAAGCAAAGACGTTACTTTGAGGACTAAGGTGCATCTCACCCAAATCACAGTATTTTCAATCACTTCACATGCATGTGAAAATTGGACACTGAATAAGGAGGACTAGCAAAGAATCAATGCACTTGACAAAAGATATCGAAGGTACCCTGGATGGCCAGTAGAATGGACGGTACAAGAATTCTGTTTAAACGAGGCAGGAATGGCAAGACTTAGTCTCACTTGCTTTGGACCAAGTTGTCAGGGGAGCCCAGTCCCTGGAGAAGAGCGTCATATGTGGGAGAGAGGAGAGGCAGCCAAGTAAGAAGGTCCTTGACAAGATGGGTCGACAGAGTGCTGCAACAATGGCCAAAACTCATGGGGGCGGCGGTGGGGGGGGGGGGGGAAGCCTCAGTGGCACCTGACAACATACTTGATAAAATAGACTCCAATAGACTCTAATAGACTCCAATAGACTCCTAAAAATTTTAGGAGCTTCATTTGGTGATTTGAGCCTGAACAGATTATCCCGAACAGCGAAGTGCAGTCTTTTCTGTGGTATCACATCAATGTAAAACCCAGCAACAGCCACTGCCATTAAAGCTTAGAGTCTAGGGCTGAGCCCTGGTGGCATAAGTGGTTGAGTGTGGGACTGCAGCCCGCAGGCTTGGTGGTTCAAATCCAACGGTGGCTCTCAGGCGCGGCACCAGAGGCAGTGATGCCCACAAAAAAAAAAAAGAAACAAAAAGCTTAGAGTCTAATGAGCATACAGTGGCACTTGCTATTTGGAAAAACAGAAATTATATGCCTGCCTTTAGAATGCTAAGAACAGTGAAAACTCTACAGCCACAATACCACCCGAGTGTTAACCTTTAGAAGACATTCAAAACTTTAAAATGATTCATCTTTCGTCACTTTTAAGTAAGAATCATGCATGGTTCGTAGTTTCCAGTTTTCTTAAGCACTTTTTCTCACACTGATGATGACACAAAGTAAGTTTGCAGCAGACATTTGCTGATTTTTCTATGAGAAAAGAGGCAAAAATAAAATTAAAATAGAAAGATGCATGACCATAGCTGCTCTCTGGTCTTTTACCAGCAATGAAAGAAAAGCATATTCATGCATCATAAATGAATTTCTAGGTGTTAACAGTGTCAAACCCCAAGGAACTTCCAAATTACGTGTGGAAGGTATTGAAATGGTGAGATGATTGATGTTGTTGCTGCTGCTGCTGTAGTTGTTGTTGTTGTTAGGTTCTATTGAGTCAATTCCAACCCACAACAACCTTATGCACAACAGAAGGAAGCACTCTCTGGACCTGGGCCATCCTCACAATCCTTCTTAGACGTGGGCCCATTGTTGCCTTCACTGTGCCCTTCCATCTCCTTGAGCTCTTCCTCTTTTTCACTGCTCCCTTGGCTTGGCCAAGCACGAAGTCCTTCCCTAGGAACTGGTCTCTCCCGACAACCTGTCCAAAGCATGTAAGACAAAGTCTTGCCACCCTGGCCTCCAACATTCTAGCAGTACTTCTTCCAAGACAGATTTGTTTGTGCTTTTAGCAGTCTACGGGACTTCCTATATTCTTCTGCAGCACCGATATTCTTTGCCAGCTCCGTAACTGAGATGGGTAGCGAATGTGCATCTCTATAAACTCTCATCTGTAAACGTGTCTCTGGATATGGTCAGGCCCCTGTGTCCTTTGGCAGGAGATGTGGATCTCTACAGAGTCCATTTAATTGTTACCAAAAGGTCAGCCTAGCAAAATGGAGATTCTCGTTAGACTCTGCTCACACGTGCCTTTCATTACATTCCAAAGCGATGGGTGATTTTGCCCATGCTCGTTGATCTCTGTGTTTTCTATCGGTGGGGATTCCACGTTTAACCCTTAATCTGCAAAGTCACAGTTAATGAAAAATTGTCGTTCTGAATTTGGGACCAAATGATAGCAATTATACTCCCTTTCCCATAGTCCATCGTTTTTTTAAAAAGAATGCATTTTCAAACGCATGATTTAATGTAGCCATTCGTTATGGATTTCCTTGAGGGAACAATTAAAGTGAAGTTTTAACAGCAAGTAGATATGCAGTTTAGTAAATTTGCTGCCCTCTGCTGTTCAAAATGTGTTTGAGCAGCTTTCTTTTTCCTGTTCCATGGGCCTGGCTGTGGCAGTACTTATGTGACCAGCAGTTGAACACAGTCGGCTTCCACAAAAATGTAGGTCCCACCAGGCTGGTCCTGATGCACAGTGACCCCAGGTACAGGAGAACCAAACACTGCCTGGCCCTGGGCAATTGTCACAATCATCACGCTCTAAGCCCACTGTAAAGGGTACAGCTTTTAACCTGTGGGGCAGCTCTGTTCTGTCTGAATCGGCTTCACAGCAATGATTTTTTTTTTGAAGAAATGTTTCTACCTTCCCTTAGCAAAACAAAATATAGCACTTGAAGTGAGAGATCAGAAAGTCAAGAATTAGTCATATCCCTAAGCATGTATTAGGATCTATGAAATGGAAAGGTTGAGGAGTTTGTCATCCAGGTGATGAATTAACATGCCTCTAAACCAAAAACCAACTCTGCTGCGAAATCTCTCTCATCTCCATTTCCTTGGAAAGCAGCTCCAATAGAACCATCCCAGGAAAAAGTTCAATGCTGAGGCCTTAAAGAGCAAAGTTAGGATTGAGAGCAAAAACTTTTTTATTGTCATCAAAATTTCAAGTCATGCTTTTGCAACCATCAAAATCCAATGTAAACTGAATTTGTAAATTAAGCAGAAGACGAAAATTATGTACTAGAATATTTTCTCTCAATTTCATTATGTTTCTAAGATGGAAAGTCAAGCAAGATTGATTATCATAAATAAAGGAACTATCTTAAGACCCATGCAACATTTTCCCCACACACATAATAGTGGCAGGGGGGTGCGGGGTGGGGGGGGAGCATCCGGATTTTCATTTGTTGTACAAACAGCCTTGTTTTTAAAAATCATTTTATTGGGGGCTGATACAACTCTTACCACAATCCATACTTCCATCCATTGTGTGTCAAGTACATTTGTACAGGTGTTGCCCTCATCATTCTCTAAACATTTGCTTTCTATTTGAGCCCTTGGTATCAGCTTCTCATCTTTGCCCCTCCCTCTCTGCACCCCCCTCTCTCAAGAACACTTGGTAATTTATAAATTATTATTATGTCATATCAAACAACATTATTTAAAAATAAAAAACACTGCCATCAAGTCGATACTGACTCGAGGTGTCCATGTGGGTTTGTGAGACTGTCGCTATTCAGGGGAGTAGGTGGCCCGGTCTTTCCCCTGCGGAGCACTGGTAGTTTCTAATATTGTAGACCACACAGCCCAATGGGACAGCGATGCCTCCAGGCCTCCTTAGCATTTCTGAACCACGTTGGAACCGTTGCCAGACCTCTCTTGGCAGGGAGGAAGTGACCATCATTGCCTATGTAAAGTGCCAACCTCATGACCATTGCCACGTTTAATCTGTGTCTTCCAATTTTACCATGAAGTCATCCACCCGAATCTACCCCGTCAGGCCTGTATTATTCGGAAGCATTCAGGATACCTCTCGGTAAAGTTACATGCAAATGGCTGGACATTTCAGTTACTAAAGTAATTGTGTGTCTCCATGCACACTGTACTTTTCCACTTAGGGAACTTTCAGAAAGCCCTGAGAGAAGCACCGTGGTGGTGGGCTTCCCTCCCTCCCCTGTCCCTGATTTCCCCCTTCCCCGCCCCCTCTCCCCGGGACCGGCAACAGCACCTGAAGCACTAAGCCAACCTTGTTCTAGCTGCTAGTCAGCAGGTGGAGGGCGACCCTCAGGGGAGCTCACAAGACAGATTTTTTCAAGCATGATCAATACTTGACACGTGGTGTACAATTTACAGGGAAGCGAGGGATGAACAAGCACATTTGGCGACTACACGTATACAAAAAAAATCATCAGACAAATCCAGAATGTGAAGTCTTTTGACCATAATCACAGTCACAGCCAGCATGGCTTTGTCATGTGTGGGCATCACCATTAGGGTAGGAGGAAGTTTTCGTCTTTCTCAATAAAAAGAGACTAAAGAGGCAGAAGGTACCCCAGGACACTCCTCTTATTCTTTCATTTTTTTTATGTCAACCAGTTTTTCTTAATTAATCATTTTATTCATACAACTCCTTTGTTTCAAATAATGTCTCATGAAAAAGGACAAAACAATCGTTAAAATGTGCTTGACAAATCGATTTTATTTTCATAATGAAAGTAGCCAAACATGGCCCCACCATATTAAAATACATACAATATGGATACAATAAAAGAAAAAAATAAGTTGTTGTTAAAGTGAAGGCTAATTGTAAAATACAAAGGTGTCCTTGAGAAAAAAGAGTAGGTATCTGTTGCCTTAATCTAACAGCTATGGATTAGGAGCTTAAATTCTAGTTTTAAACCTTTTAGTTTCTAGAAATGCATCCTCCTTAATTCTTTTGGCTTTTCTAAGCCCTTACATTTTCTCAAATGTGAAATATGGAAATTAAACTACACCACACGATCCTACATTTTCTGAAGGATTAAGTTTCCAGAATCCAGTGAGAATTGAGGAAAATCTCATACCACTTGCCATCTTCATCTCATATGTATAGGGTACTTTTAAAAATCATTTTATTGAGAGCTCACACAACTCTTAGCACAATACATCCATACATCCATTGTATGCATAGCACATTTCTACCTTTGATGCCATGATTCTACTCAAAAACATTTTCTTTCCACTTAAGCCCCTGGTATTGGCTCCTCCTTTTTCCACCCCCTTCCAACTCCCCCTTCCCTCATGGAACCTTAATTTATAAACTATTATAATTTTGTTTTGTGAAGGCTGTCCAATGCCTCCCTTCGCCCACTTCCCCATTGTCTGTACCCCAGGGAGGAGGTTATATGTAGATCCTGATCATCGGTTGCCCCTTTCTACCCCACCCTCCCTCCATCCTCCTGGTGTTGCCACTCTTCCCACTGGCCCGAAAGGAATCATCTGTCCTGGATTCCCCATGTTTCCGGTTCCTATCTGAATCAGTGCACATCCTCTGGTGTAACCAGAGGATTTATGAGGTAGAATTCAGATCATGATTGTGGGGGGGAGGAAGCATTTTACAATGAGAGGAAAGATGCATATTTCATCACTGCTACACTGTGCCCTGACAGACTTGTCTCCTTCCCACAACCCTTCTGTAAGGGGATGTCACTTCCCCTGCAGATGGACCTTGGGTCCCCAATCTGCACCCCCCCCCTCATTTATAATGATATCATTTTTAGTTCTTTGATGCTTGATACCTGATCCCTTTGACACCTCATGGTCCCACAGGCTGGTGTGCTTCTTCCAAGTTGGCTTTATTGCTTCTAAGTTAAATGACCGCTTGATTACTTTGAAGCCTTTAAGACCTCAAACACTGTATCTTTTGATAGCCGGGCACCATCAGCTTTCTTCACAATTGCTTATGCACACCTTTGTCTTCAGAGATCATGTATAGGGTATTTTATGATTTTTTTTAAAAAGATAGATCTCGAAATAATAGAATAGTTGTATGTGTTGAAACTTTGAACATTTAATTTTCTCTCTATGTGTGCTTAATCCTTAAACAACAGATTGGTGACAACTTCAACAACAAAAAAACAAACCTGACTTTTCAAAAAACAATTCGATCTTTCTTCAATGTCTAAAGCGCCCCAACTTCGGACCACTACAGGGACCTCTTTCTAAGGTGTCCTCTGGAACCCTTCTTCCACCTGGCCCAAGGCTGGGTCCTCAGGACTCCGGAGAGAAAGTGGACCTAATGAATCCGTTTTTCCTTCACCCTCTTTGTTCCAGCCCCTTCTCCCGACCACCCTGACACCTGCTCCCAGGGAGCCCTGCCGGAAGCCTCTTTCCAGGCCACCAAACCAAGAAGTCCCTGAGAGCCCCTCCCCTCCACCTCGGAGGGTCATCCCTACCTCGAGCTGGTGCGCCCCGGAGACTATCCGGGTGAGCTCCCGCCCTCGGGGACTCTGCTCAGCCCTGCCAGGAGGGTCGCGGGCGGGGCGGGGGGGGGGAGGGGGGAGTGTCTCATCCCCAAAGACAAGAAGACTGTGAGACTGGTCACCCCGACACTGCCCCTCTTGCCGTTCCTCTTCACTCAGGCAGGCCTCGGGGTCTTAGGGCCAACAGACTACCGACGTTCTCAGTGCCCCATTTATGTCTCCCCCCCACACACACACACCTCTAATTTCTTTTCCCACCTGTCCCTTCCAGCATCACAAGCTCTTCATGCCCCTGTACCTGAGCCAAATGTCTGCATATGCACGTTTGTGGAGGAGTTGGGGATGGGATGGCTCGTCACCCTTGAGGGCGGGGGATAGGGGCGCAGCATTTGGAAGAGCGAGGGGCTAGAGATGGGGTTCACTCCCCGGTGTACGGAGAAGGTCCCCTTCCTCAGAGTCCCGGAGAGTGACCCCTTGGGCGCACATCCAGCCAGGGGGATGGAGACATGATGGGACACAGCGGGGTGGGGGGGCCCCCCCGAACAGGGGACAGCCAGGCCAGGAGCTCACCTCCATGGTATAATAGTGCTCATTTTCCAGTGCTGGCTCTTTCTTCCGGCCGCAGGGAGTGGGGCGAGCGGGTGTCACCGTGTGTGCATGTGGGGCGCGTGGTCTGTCCCTCCACCCCATCCCTACCCCCCGCAGCCTCGGCCTCACTCAGCTGCGTGTGCCTTTTCCTCCCTTCTCCTCCGCCTCCGCTCCAGACCGATCGCACAAACCCAGATGACATAGATTTAGAGAACGAACCCTGGTATAAATTCTTTTCAGAACTGGAGTTCGGACGCCCGGTAAGTGAGGCTAGACTCTTACTCTGCGACAACTCCACAGTGGGGGGTTGAACTTAGAACCCCAATCCTGAGCCGAGCCGATCGGTGGCCCCCAGAGAGCACGCTCAATGCTGCATCCTCGCCCTGCACGTTTTGGTTTTTGGGGGGTTTTTTGGGGGGGAGGGGGGTGGTGGAGAGGGGGACGCGAAAGCGCGGTCCTGGCTGGACCGACCGCATGCTTGATCGGGAACAGGCACTTCTGAGAACGAGTTTTTCCTCCCTGGCCACCAAATCGTGCGAGACAAAAACGTTAGAACTCATTCGTTGCAACATCAACATATTTGAGGTTAGAGACTGCCCTGGAACATTCAGGTAATCATTACAGCTTTACAAGGCTGTGTTCATTTACAGTCCGTTTGGGTCTAGTTCAAAAGAAAGTGGAGGGGAGGGGGACACCATGTCCAATCATCATTACCATCATCACCATCCTGGCTCCCATTTGCTGATGGATGCTAGATTCTGAGCTCTTTACCTTAGAAAGGGTCCCCCTCACCCCTCAGAAAGACAAACTTAGGACCAAAGAGGGAAAGTAATTTGTTCAAGATGACAGTGAGAAATTAAGTGAGTCCAGGCCTGTCAGATCCAAACTCTGGCCACTTGACAATACACGAGGGGTACCACCCCTCCCCAAAAAAACCGTTTTGGGGGAATCAAAGCTATGTATTTAAATTTTTTTACACACACACACAAAAAAAACGGATCACCTTCAAAGTACCTTCCATGACATGTAATACATTTTTTAAATCTGCAATTCCATTCTTAGAAACATTTTTCAAACTCATCTGTTTGGAAAGCTGACCTCCCTCCCTTTTTTCTTCACCTCTCCAATGTCATCAAATAACTGTTCTTCTCTATCCATCTTCATTTATGGAAATAAAAAGAACTCGCATGGGCCAGGGGCAGGTGAATCGGGTACATGGGGCATGAAAGGCATGCTGACTTGTGCCAAAAACTGGCACTGTCATCTGACTGTGTGAGCAGGTGCATTGTCGTGGTGGCAAAACCAATCCCGTCTGCCACAAGTCGGGCCTTTTTTGTCACACACTGTTACATAATCTTATCATAACCTCTAAATAGAAAACTTGATTAACAGTCTGACCTGGTGGAACAAACTCCAAATGTACTGTGAGTCAATATTTTCATGCACTAGGGAAGTTGACAGACATCCAAAATGAGGTTTGTCATCAATAGACATTTCGCCACTGGTACACTTGAGTTTTTCCCATCGCCCTGCCCTTGGAATTTGTGTTCAGCATCACAACAGTTTCTGTGGCTTTTTTCCCGGGCAGGGAACAAAATTTCACAGCCATGTCCTGTTCTATTAAATCAACCATGCCCAAAAAAACAAAGTTCAGTGAAATGTTTTTACAAAAAAATTCACTGTAACCAGAGAGAACCTTCCCAGGTGATGCCACTGGATGCACTAACTCAGAGGCAGTTGCTCTCTGCTCACCTAGCTGGGGGAAATTTGTGCTACAAAAGCCATGCCCTGCAGAGCTTTTTTTCCCCATTTGGAAGGGGGGGAGTTGCCCCTTCATGTACTGACAGAATGCTTCTTGCTGTTAAGAACACGAAGGAAAGGGATCAGAAAGAAACCCCATTGAATTCTAGTCTTGGTGTAGTCAGCTCCAGTTTCACACAGCAGCCTCCCCATTTTGTTGAGGAATGGTCCTAATTATAGCAGTGCAGCCGATAGTGTCCATGAACTTAGTCTTATTGACATGGCATTGACAGGCTAGTAGAAATCAAAGAGTAAAGTCTTCCTGTCATTGTACATCGTGTTTTACATAGCTGAATACTGAATCCTGCTCGTGAAGTGGTTTTGCGAAGGGCTGTAACCACAAGGTCACCAGCTGCTCTGAGAGAGCAAGGCGGGGCTGTCTACTCCCCCGTGCAGTTTCCTCCTCAGAAACTCAGGGGGGCAGATTGATATTCCCGATGGCGGTGAGTTTGGGGCTTACTGGTCTTGAAGGAGCCCCAGTGATGTGTGCTGATTGACATTTGACTGCTATATGTCCTTGAGGCCAGTAGCTACCCTGTGGGAGAAAAATATGGAAATTTATTTCCATAAAGATTACAGCCTTGAAAATCCTGTGGACAGGTTCTACTTGGCTTCATAGAGTTCTAGGAGTATAAATCAATTTGATAGCAATGGGTTTAGGGTTTTGTGTGTGTCTGTGTTTAATACTGACCTTCGTGGTTATAATCAATGGGTATTTTTTCCAATAAAATACAATGAAGATATTTAGTTAGCCATTTTACCATTTTGAACTGAATCAAAAGTGACTGTAAATGAATACAAACCAAATAAATTTGTATTGCATTAGGCAATTTGTATTAGGCAATTTATATTCCCTAATATGAGGGAAGACTTTTTTTCCCATCTATTTTCCAAATTTGTATCCTGATATAAACAGAAATGCCCTTTATACCAAAATTGTTTTCCCTTTGGCTTTATTTTATGTGTTGTTACCGTTGACTAGACCCTAGATTCTGTTCTGAGCTGAATCGATCAGCATTTCCTTTAATCACTCCCATGCATAGACCCTCGCCAGCATGTTCTCTCCTCGCTCTGTGGTGTTTCTTTAATGTGCCTCCAGCCCCTCTCTGGACAGAGCCTGGGAGTGCCCATTTTGATTTGATGGAGCACATTTATAAGCAAACGGATTGAATCGCTGTCAAATTTATCTCCTGCTTGTGACTAGTTGCAAACGTTGCACTCCGAGGCTGCCCCCATTTGGCTCCATTCATGTCCTTCTGTATGTGTATCTGACACTATCAGCACTCGACTTCTAACTGTTGTCACCTTTTCCACATGTCATTCCTTGCTGCCATTGACTGTCCTCCATTCCATCTCTACACCTCTGCTTGTGTGGCGCGTCTACACCCAGCCTCCTAAAAAGGCGCTGGATTATGTTCAAGATCATTCTCCTGGTGTTTCCGAAGAGGTAAAAACAAAACAAAACAAAACAAATCTATATTATACGGGGTTTTTTTCCCCAGATATCTTTCTTATGGGCTGTAATTGAGGTTCTGGACCTTCAGTATAATTATGGGATATTTTATAATTCGTTCTAATGTCTTAAGCTATTTTAGAAATCTATCTGTGGAGCATGGTGTTGTGCTGGGTATCATGACTTAGACACGAAGGAAGCATGGCCGTTGACCCTTTTGATTCTCCAGGCAAAGCCTCGCTCCAAACGCAATCTTCAGGGAGCCCACTTAGCATCGTCCCCTTTCCAGCAGAATGAAAATCAAAAAGCAGAAGGATTCATCATCATGCATCTCATAACCAGTTTCTTCCTTAAGACTGAGAAGAACACCCCTAGAATAAAGTGACCAGATTTTAAGCGGGACACCATTGACCGGGAGGTGGGGTTCTTGATTAAAAATTTGGCCTATAAGAAGCAACAATAATTTGCATAGACTGCAAAAATAGTATTGTAATATATTTATTTTAATTTTAAAACACCACGGGATGTTGTTAAATTGTTTTAAAAAAGGGGACATCTGGTCACTTTATGACATAGTTGGAAGTGCATATCAAATAACTTGATTCTTAAAAGATAAGATGTTTATGCCGCACCTATTTGTAATATTTATTTTAATTCCACTCCTCTAAACACTCCCCACTTGTGGATTTTTCTCATCTGTCAAGTGTGGACTGACAAATAACTGGGATCACAATACCCCAGGGCCACTCCCCTGACAGACATTACTTAGTCATGCTGCAACCCAACAGATGCTGTACGAGGCTTTCACTGACATGTGCAATGAACTGGAGAATGTTAATGACAACATGATGTCTGAAAAGATTTTCTCAAACAGTATATAATGGTGTTTGATTCAGAAAGAGAGAAAATGAAAAAGGCAGAAGCGATCCAGGGTCTAAAATTTTTACTGTTTTATGCAGTAAAAAAAATTTAAGTTATTTTGGGAAGCAAGTTTACTACTAGTTATAAGGCAGTTAAGATAAAGTTTAATCACAAGAAAAAGCAGCACATGGTTTTACAAAGCATCAACCACATGAAAGCCCACCTGCAGGAACTCTGAAGTAGCTAGGAACGGAACACTGTAAATAAATTGGTTTTCATATAGTAGTTTCTTTAATTGAACTCATTGGCACTTAGTAATAGACCAAGTTTCATTTTATAAAGTTGTAACTCTGTTAAGCACGTGTAACTGAAAAACAGAACTAGTAGGGCACTTACTGCAATATGATGTACCACTGCCGCCTGGTGGTGACTACTGAAATTGCAGGCATCGTCTCAATCGGAAATAGTCTGCAGTTTCAATTTGAGTCGACAATGATTGTCCTTGTGGTAAATTGCCTAATGTATGTTACAGAGGGACCTTGATGGAAATATTTCTATATTAAACATAAAGTAAATTATAAAATAATCAGCAACATACTAAGCTATTGAATTCATTCATTTCTAAAAGTTTATATTTTGTGTCCAGCAATGTAGTCTGAAGAAAGTCAGATACAACAGTTCTCATCTGTGTGTCATGTAATATTCATATCAAATGAAAGATATATAATTTTTAAATGTGAACTCCCCAATAATTTTCCAAACAGCTTGGACAGATATTTCTCTCAGTATATTTGTTAGGATGTTTTAAGGTGCTTATCTCATTAAGAACTGAAATTATATTTAGAGATCATTGTATCCAACTCATCATTTTTTTAGTCATCAAAAACAGAGTACCACAATTCTAAGAAAAGTTCCCCAAAGAACCATGTTGAAATATAACAAAGAAAACACAAAACACAGGAAGGTTGGCATTCCTGTCAATGTTACTTCTGGTCTGTCACACCTTCTAACAATTCCTAAATATGAAATTGGAGCTCAAATCTTTTAGGAGCAAATTACTGATTTAATTCCAAATAATTTACTCAATATTATTTATTGTGAACCACTGAATTTCTATGAAGTGAGTCCCTATAATTAACATCACTCAGTAATTCTTGGCATAAAGATAATAGAAATTTTATTCTGTATATTCTACAATGTGATGGCAGAAGGCAAAAGAATTGTGTAAAAATGTGCTTTGCTGGTGGTTAAACTTATCTTTTACCTCTTTGGGACTATGTAATTCTAATAGCATATGCCAGTGTTACTCATTTTAACATAATGTATGGTTTTTAGTATTTTTGCAGTTTTGAATGTCATGAGACATTCTCAAAAGGTATCTGAATTCTGTCTTTAAGAGCTCTATATAAAAATTTTCTGTTAAAAATGGTATTTGATTAGACATTACCTTAGCTACCACTCATCAGGTGCCAAAGATATACAATGAGTAACAGCTTTCAACCCATCAATATAATTGAGAACTGGCATTTGTGAGGAACCAAATGCCAGTTTGGGGCTTTTAAGCAGAGCTCCCTCACACAATCGCTCAGCAGGAAAGGTGTTTGCTTCCTTCAAATGGCCTTCTCCGTCTCTTAAAACTGGCAATATAAAATTCTAGATCATAGCAAATAAAAGGAGTTGCATTTTTCCTGGAGACCAATTTCTATTTCAGGACGAGTACTGTTGCCACACTGACTGAACAAGTGTTTTCTCATTCCCCACTGGAGGACTTTGCTGTCACCTTATAACTTAATGCACATCTTTTCCTTCACATATACATAAAGCCACAAAGCCGCTTCCCTTTATTTTGGAGGGGGAAATCATTGTAATTTGAATCTCACTCTAAAATACAAGTCGTTTCTCAGAGGCTGAGTCCTCAATTCTTATAGTGTACAGTACTGCTCGTTGTACAATATGGCAGTTCGAGTTTCCTTATCAGAGAGCTGCCCTCCTAAAACGTCAGCAACCAGAATCACCTCGATGCCATCGAGTCTGTTGAGACCGCAGAGCTGCCCTAGGAGTGTTCTTAACTAGACCTCCTGAGGTGTGTGGTTGGCTGTCGCAGCGTGGTTACCCAGGGGCTGCGATCCTAAAGAATGGCAGTTCGAAACCATCAGTGGACCCATGGGAGAAAGACATGGCTTTCTCTGCCGGTAAGCCATTATAACCTCAGAAATCCACTGGGGCACGTCTACCTGCCCTCTGAAGTCTCCATGAGTCAGAATTGACTCCATGGCCATGGGTTAGACTTCTTAGGCAGAGGGGTCGGAGGTTGTTTCTTCAGGGCATCCTGAAGAAAGCTGTGATCTACCCAAAATTATCACTTGGGGCTTTCTGGTGGTACTCTTCTACAAAGAAAAGAATCATTTTGTCTTTCTTTTTGTTTGTTTGTTTTTTTGGGGGGCATCACTGCCCTCTGGTGGTCATGGGAACAACCCAGTGCTGCTCCTGAGAGCCACCGCTGGATTTGAACCGCCAAGCCTGCGGGCCGCAGTCCCGCACTCAACCACTTACACCACCGGGGCTCAGCCCAGGAATGACTTTTTCTAAATTGGACAATAATTATCTATTTAAATTTCTTTGCCTGTTTGTTTTCTTTCTTATTAGTATTTCTTTTTCCACCTTCCCAATGCACAAGTCAGAGTTCAACAAATTAAAATGTTGATGTAAACTTATCAGACTAGCTCATCACTCCCCCCACCCCTCATTTTTTTTTTAATCTTTTGAGATCCTAGGAGTCTAGATATCTTCTAAGAAATAGCAATATTAAAATACAAGAGGTGGACTTTGGGGAGAGAGGGGAGGTGTTTTTGTTTACTTCTGGGCAAGGGCCCATTGTCATTTGGTAGGATAAAATTTAACAAAATGGGAAGCTCCTGGAAGTGATTTTAGAGTTAGACATAGGAAACCTATCATATTTTCCTACATCTAGAATGGCAAAATTATACACTAAGTTTCAAAGGGATGGCTGACGATCATCTGTAAATATGATAGAGAGTGATCCAAATTACTTTCACAGGGTGGGTTATGCCTTGGGCTGCTAACCTCAAGGTTTGAAACCACCAGCTGCTCCTTGGGAGAGAGATGAAGGTTTTATGCCCCAAAAAATTTACAGTCTTGAAAACCCCCAGGGACAGTTCTGCTCTATCCCTTCACATTATTATGCACCAGAATAAACATGATGGGAGGGGAAAGCAGGGTTTTCATCCTCTGGTAAACCATCTTATGTCATAACAGTTTGAGATAGGCTGTTTCAAAGCCTCTCTTGGTAGCAGAGCTTATTCAACTTTTTCATGGAACATTTTCACACTAGAATTTCGATTCTTCATTGCACCCAAGTTGACATGTGATCGACACTTGATCGTGAAATAGGAACAGTCCATGATTATCTGGGTGTCCGTGCAAGGATCATATTTGGTAGACAGTCCCCTGCACATTCTAGACTTTCATTTGCAGTCACCCCAAATATTCAGGAGCTCCACACTGATTCCCTCTCGCCTTGTAGATCATGCAGTAGCCCCAAGAGATGGCTGCAGAAGATGAAAGCATCATAGACGTATCATTGTAGCCCCAATATCTGTTTCAGTGTGCTGTTCACATGGAAGCCATTTGAAAACATGGCATCCCTACAAGAGCATTTGGGGCTGTTTATGGAGCTGTTTGATCTTCTTTCTTTATTCCTGCACCTCTGGTCACCGAGAGTCGATTCTCTGAGAACAATGTTAAGATTCCCCTTGTTTCAAAAAAAAGGAAATGTTGTATGTTGGTTGGCTAGATGATTTATTTGAAATGAACCGTTGGTTAATTTAAAAGATAAAAATCGATATTGATTGAAGTGCCAAGTGGTTTAGTTCCACTTCATTAAAAATTCTGTTTCTTTATTAAAACATCATGTTTGTGTTGACAGATGAAAAATGTCTCCAGTTCTGCTTAAAGGTTCTGCTTTAACTACACTTAGCCAACCACAGCAAAAAACTTTAAGAAACCAGCCAATATATTTTTTATACACTTGGCTGCTGCTTTATGTAGGAAATTTCTATTGAGAGTCAGTAGGCATGATGCTGAAGTTATTATCATAACATCATTTTAAGTCTTCATTCAATAATCCAGAGAAAATATGACTGCCTGCTCGCCCACCTACTCCCCCTTCATGTAATGTTCAGATTTGGGATCATTTGGGTTACAGAGGAGACTGAGAATGTTTCTGGAAAATGTCCATTCTCTTTCATTTTCTCATGAGCTTTTGAAAACCTTTCCATTTAATTTTTTTTAAGTATTTAAGAAGAAAGTGAAAATCAGGCTGCTTTTGCATAATTAACAGACTAGCCTGATGGTTATAGGTAACTTACACACTTACTTTAAAATATTGCAGCAATTCAGAAACAGTTTAATAGCAAGACTGAATAACATGAACCTCCATCTATATCACATCATCATCCACAACAAAAATATGTATCATATTTTCATAATCTAAATGAATGCTATTTTCTCTCACTCCGTTTTTATGATATCCTTTTGGGGATACCCTTTTTACTGCTCACCTACAAAATAAAATTTTCCATGGTAGAAATTCTCATGGGAGGTCCTTTCTGTCTTCACAGGCCTCCTTGTACCAGACCTCAATAGACAGAAGCCTGGAGAGGCCCACAAGGTAAAAATCTAATTATAATATGCAGTCATAATTTTCTACAGTGCTGTATTTTTCATTAATAACATTCTTCAATGGGGTAATGATGAAGGTTATTTATCACTCATTTCCATTTTAAGCATTCATACCCCATCAGGCATAAACATAAATTTAATTATGTTTCATTGTTGTGTTATATAATCCTACCCAAGGAGCTATAGAAATCAAGTGAAGGGGTTCAGGAATCCTTTGCAGATGTGGCAATATGCTTCCCTACTGCCTCTTTTCTATAATCAGGTCTCTCTTCTTTTCAAAGGGATCATAAATATCTAATAAATTAAATAGTGATTATGATACTGTCTGAAGGCTCTTTACAAATGACAACGTGTTAGGCGTGTTGTTAATTCTACCCCAACCACGAAAAGCTAGAATGTTACTGCTGTCAGGGAATGAAGACTTCCTCTGCACCAAGCAGAATATTCAGGGCATAGTAAGTTTATGCGAATCATATCAACATATCCAAGCCTTAAGGAAGCGCTACGAAGTCAGACCTATTCTCTGGATTTTTATCTCAGAGGTGGTGGTTGTGTTTTCGTCCTGTTGGTTGCCATGGATTCAGTTCCAACACAATGTGGCCCAGTTCCACAGAAGCATGACAGTGGACTATGTAGCTAAGGCTCTGAGGGGAGATACATGGGAACAGTGGCCGCAGCAATGGGCTGACCTGTAAGAGCAGATCATTGACCCTGCAACAAACGTGGTTTTCCTAGTGTAGATATAATTGTATCCATGATCTGGCAGACTGCACCCTGTGCACTATACCCCATCACTCACTGCTGTTAGTCTTAGAGAGCTACAACAACTACACAAAACAAATAAAAACCTCCATCAAAAAAGAAAGCAGAAAATATTAAATACTGAAATAATTTATGTAGGAATCAAAAGGGTGATTAAAGAAACAGGTATTATATACTAACCCAACTCATCTGCCACCATCCCCTTGACGATGCTCTTTGTCTGCTGGCAAGGCTATTCAGACCTCTGACTGTGGGGAGAGGAGATTCACAGGAGACTTCATTCTTGTGATCTGATCATGGATTTGGGGGGCTTCCACTGTCATCCATAGCCTTCTGCAAACTGGGTGTTCACCATGTAAGCTTGAATACCATTCCCTCCTTCAGATTTAGATTTTATGATTTACAATCCTTGAATCACCCAGGCCAGTGTGCTTCTTCCACATGGACTTCATTGATGCTTCACTTAGATGGCTGTTTGTTTTAAGGGATGCCTGCCTTTAAGGTTCTAGACCCTACTCTTTCTGATGTGGCTAAAAATCTTTATGGGAGCAAAAAGACTCATCTTTCTCCCTCCAAGGGGCTGATGGGTTTGTATTCCCCCATGCAGTTAACAACTCAACACTTACTGGATAACACCACACAGTTCAGGGTCTGGGAGGCAGGAGTTAGAACACAGACATTAGCACATTCTTCCTGGTGCATGTAGTCAATCCCATTGCCACCAAGTTTTCCTGTCTGCATGGGATCCTCTTGGCTATCTCAGTGTGGCAGTCATATGTTTATGTTAATTTCATGATTGAGATGCAGGGGTGGAGTCTATCCTGTTAATCAAGAGAGAGCCATTGAGTAACCAATAAGTCATGTGGGCATGACTTTCTCCTGAGATTTCTGGGAAATCTCGTAATATTTCCCTCATGGAGATGAGATACTATTTCCCACTTGTTGGGAGTTAGTCTCAGAGATGATGAATCACAGACAAGACAAGATGGCAGCGTCTGAGGAGCCACAGAAGTCACATGGCTTTGCCCTGATGGAGCCAGACCTCTGAAGCTGGAGAAGCCACATGGAGGCCTTCTCAGTGCTGAGTTGCTTCTACCACCACTGGATGCTGTTGATGGACCCTAAGCCCTGGAAGCGAGGAGTCATGGGGTGACACCTGCCAGTGCCGGGACTCTGCGCCCAATGGCCTGTGACTTCATCGGAAGGAGACTTCATAGACCGATATCGGGCATATGGGTTAATATCGGACTTATGACTTTGAACTGGACTGGGCTGAGATGCTTTCTCAATGTCCCATTCCTCTTGTACATAAACCGTAACCGTATAGCCACATGCATGTCTATGAATTTGTTCCTCTAGTCTACCCGGACTAATACAATCATCCTCCTTTCGGTGGATCATCAGGCCTTTATTTAGCAGTGTACTTAGGTGGGTTCAAACTGCCAAGTTTCAAGTTAGTTCTGAGTGCAAACCCTGTGCACCCGGGATCTCTTTGTAACCTGGCACATTTCACTCAGATGCATGCTGATGCTTTCTTTCAGTTCTGCAAGTATGGCCAGCGACTTCAGAAAAAGGAGGAAGAGCGAGCCTGCCGTGGGCCCACCTCGGGGCCTAGGGGATCCCAGCGCCAGCAGGACTAGCCCCAGCCGAGGGGACATCCCAGGCTCAAGTGCCACCCTCACAAAGTCCTTTATTAGCTCGTCTCCTTCTTCCCCATCCAGAGCAAAAGGTGAGCAACAGTTAGTTGGCATTCAAGCAGTTTTCTAAGTTTAAGTTCTAGCCCAGAATATCCTGTGAGGGCTGGTGCAGTGGGAATGAGGTGTCTAACATTTAAATGCCATGTCTTGAATAAAGGACAGTTTTCGAAAAATAGGCTTGGTCCTCCTCAGAGTAAGCCAAGCCAGCAATGAGCCACTTGGTCTGCCTGAAGGCCTCTCTGTTGGTCATGTGTGAATGGCTCTTCCATAACTATATCATTTGTTTGTCTTTGAACAAATTGACAATCATAGCAACAAGGCATTATCAAGCCATTTTAAAAGTTTGCACTTATAAGCATTCACGTAGTTCCCATGTTTTCAAATGTTACAGCAGAAACAATGCATCAAGTTTATAGAATGGGAACTCAGAGCAGCAACAGAGAAAACTATTGATGGAAGCACAAATCCATTTTTTTTCAATGATTCTGATCTAGATTCAAAGTTGTCTAAGCTAACAAAAGCACTTCTTGAATTATTTGCTCGATGATTTTTTTCACATATGTGCAGGTTAGTCAAACGGCATTGCTCTTGGGTTTTCAGTTCAGAAACGTATTTAAACATGTCTCTGTCATCAATAGATGGCTTCCAACAAGTTCTTTCAGTCGTTTCTTTAGGGTTTCTTTAGTCGTTTCTTTCTTCCAAAGAAATCATGCTCTTATGGAGGAGGAATGTTGCCCCCATAAAACAGCAATCTTAAGTATGCAAGCATTTTTAACTGAATCATAATCAACCTATCAATCATACAATTCAGTAATTCAGTCATATCAAGAAAGGCTGTGTAGTCATTGCCATGGTCCCCCAGGAACCTTGGCATCATTCTTGTACCCACGGCCATTGACTCTGGGTCAAACATGTTAAGGAATGTCAGGAAGACCTCCAAAATGATTCCAAGAGGGCAGTTCAGAAGTGTATAGCATTAGTTTTTTTCTTGGCTTGTTTTTTAAATTCTAAAGTGTCACCTTGATTGATTTTCTCAAAGGACACAGGATGACAATGGAGGCTTCTTATAAAGAAGGTTTAATAAAATTGAAAACCACACTGATGAGAAACAGGCTAGGAAAATTACATGTAAGAATTTTCTCCACAATGACAGCTCAGATGTTTATTCTTCAAGGGTCGCAGGGCTGTTCTGCTAGAATTTCTTTGGGAAATATCAGTGTAGAAATTTCATTCTACAGCCCTGATCTCACCCCTTCAAACTTATTTTTATTCTACCAATTGAAAGAGTTCTTAAAAAGCACACAATTTGAGTTCCTGTTGTTTCGATGTTGTGTAAGTCAAGGAGCACAGAAGTCTTTGGGGGAAACACCACTTTTCCCCAAAAAGAAAGGTACAAACCTGAAGGGAATATATGTCAGAAACCATAACGTCACAGTTTGATATTTGTATTTAATACACTTCTCCACCATTTTGCAGCAATACTTTTTGACTTGCTCTCACATAATAAGGTCATGCCCTAAAGCATGTAGGAGTGTCCATCATAGCAACTCACTCGTTTCAAGCCATAGTCATAATGTTTAGAAATCATCAAGCCTTTTCTCTATATGGCCTGGATCTATCAGATTCTACCATTCATACAAATGAGTACCAAGGATAAGAAATATATTTTAAGATAAGAACTAGGTCATAAAATACCACTGATTGGACATTACCCAAATTTACAAAGGATTTTGATTAATTTAGATATTTATCTTTGAGCAAGGACTCTTAACTTCCTATCCTAAATACTTAATCTGTTTATGGACTTATGGAGAATGAGGAAAAGATTATAAGGGCATGATGTTTCAATAGAAGGATTTTCCTGAATAGGTTTTATTTCAAGATGGATATATACTAAAAAATGTATATAATTCATCTACATATATACACACATACATACACACACACACACACATAGAGAGAGAGAGAAGTCTCTTTCCTTCTCATTTCTTAGGGTTAACTTACCTCATGTTACGTTAACTGAGGGTTAACATAGATATTCCAAATTGAGATTAAATTTATTTCACTGTTATCAATTTACATAAAATTAAAATGAAGGGGAGGGGAGAACCTGACAGAATTGAGATGCATTTACTTCAGATGAAAGTCTTACATTATTGCCAGCTCTCCTGATAAGGTTGAAGATAAAACCATTACAGTGAAAATTTTATTTGTTTTAAGAAGTCCTGCTAATTGTTCTTGGGAAAACTTGAGCAACAGTAGCCCATGACATCATAATTTGGTCACTTGCAAAATAATTTGAGAATAGTTTACCTTATAGCTTTTTCTATCCAATGTCCATGAAAACATGTTTCAAATAGTGACAGAATTATTAAGAAAAGCATATCGATTACTCTTTACCTAATGGTTATTATAGATCAAATCAGAGCCAAGGTCTGACCCTGGGACGCTGATTGAGTCTAGAACACTTTCAACATCGACTTTATTACTAGACTGTGTCTTTTTTAGCTTAGGAGGGGCTTTTGTGGTTTTGTCATAGATAGCTACGAAAGCAGACAGAACATTTATTAGAGATGCTAATTACTTGTTGCCCATGGTCTTGTTAACGCTAATACCGGGCAAGTCTCATCTAAAAACTCTTGTTCTTGAGAATTATGCCTGTTTGGTCCCCCCTTGTCTGAAGCCAAAGCTTCGTGTATAACAGTTGGCGTCTCTAATAAACCACACTAACGACATTCTCTTTTCGGTGCTGTCTGATGCTTACTGACATGCTGGTCTAGTCTGCGAACCTTTTAACCTTCTCACCCTGTCTCTCTTCTACCACGCGGCTCTCTGGACTCAAAGGTGGGGGTGATAGCGACCTGTGCCCACCCCTTTGCAGTGAGTCAGGGTGCCACGGCACCCCTCCGAGAGAGTTAGACCCCCGTAGCTCGTACAGACAGCACCTGGATGTCCCGCGGGACTCGCCCCGGGCGATCTCTTTCAAGAACGGCTGGCAAATGGCCCGGCAAAACGCTGAGATCTGGAGCAGCACGGAAGACACGGTGCCCCCCAAGATCAAATCCCGCAGCTGCGACGACCTCCTCAACGACGACTGCGACGGCTTCCCGGACCCGAAGGCCAAGTCGGAGAGCCTGGGCTCGCTGGTGGGCCCGGAGGACCCCCAGGAGAGCTGTCCCCTGCCGTGGGCTGCGCCCTACCCGCAGGAGGCGCGCGCCCCGGGCCGGTCGCGGGCCAGACACCGGTGGGCGCACGCCGCGCCGGGCTTCCTGAAGATGTACAAGAAGATGCACCGCATCAACCGCCAGGACCTGCTGACGTCGGAGGTGCTGTGCTCCGTCAAGTCGCGGGTCCTGCAGTACGAGAAGGCCCCGCGGCCCCAGGGCCTCCTGCAGGCCTGGAGCCAGTCCTCCACGGAGGAGGTGCCCCGGGACATGGTGCCCACGCGCATCTCGGAGTTCGAGAAGCTGATCCAGAAGTCAAAATCGATGCCCAACCTGGGCGACGAAATGCTGTCGCCCGTGACCCTCGAGCTGCCCCAGAATGGCCTCTGCCCCCAGAGGCGCTTCTCCATCGAGTCTCTGCTGGAGGAAGAAGCCCAAAGCAGACACCCTTCTCAGGGATCGCGCCTCTACCAGCCCCACGCGCTGGTGCCCATCCACATCGAAGTCACCAGCGACGAGCCGCCCCGGGCACCCCCGGAGTTCTCCGACAGCGACCAAGACGGCGTGGTGTCCGACCACGGCGACTTCGTTCACGTGGACGGTTCGTCCTTCTGCAGCGAGAGCGACTTCGATCACTTTTCGTTCACCTCCTCGGACAGCTTTTACGGAGCTAGCCACCACCACCACCATCACCACCACCACCACCACCGGCACCTCTTCAGCTCCTGCAAAGGCAGGTGCCCTGCCTCGTACACGCGCTTCACCACCATGCTGAGGCACGAGCGCGCCCAGCAGGACCACGCCGACGAGCCCCGGAGGCGAGAGCTGGACCCGGGCCTTTCTAAACTGGCGTTCCTCGTCAGTCCTGTGCCTTTCCGGAGGAAAAAGAACCCAACGCCCCCCAGACAGCCCGAAAAGGCCAAGTGCAAGGCGTCTGTGATTGAGGCTCTGGACTCTGCCCTTCAGGACATCTGTGACCAAATTCGGGCGGAGAAGAGACGGGGGAGCTTGCCAGACAACAGCATCTTGCACCGCCTCATTAGTGAACTGCTGCCGGACGTCCCTGAAAGGAATTCATCCCTTGGAGCTCTGAAAAGGAGCCCTATGCACCAACCTGTCCACCCACTGCCTCACGATGGTGCTATCCATTGTCCGCTGTACCCCAACGATGGCGGGAGAATGCCTCACAGTGCCTCTTTCCCAGACGGAGACGCCACCCACCACAGCTACCACCACCCAGACCACGATAGCGCGCTGAGTCTCCAAGGTGGATGAACTTTTCTGTCTTTCCCCTCCGGCCCTCTCATGTCCCATTCCCCCATCACACCATCCCCACGCTGGAACGGCCATTTGACGCCATTGTGTGTGGTGACCTCGGTTGCTTGTTGTACGAATGTGTTTTCCTGCCTAGTTCTCATGTACCCACGTGCTCTTTGGACTCCATGTGTGGCTTAATCATCAATTCACAAAATTTTACTAACTACACTGAGAAACCACGGGTCACTCAATGTTGGGGTTGAAACACGAGCATGGAGCATCAAGATAGCAGCGGAAACAATGTACCCAAGTCAAAAGAATATTGCAATACAGAAATTCTCCTTGAATTTCAGTACCTTAAGAGATGTAAGCCTTGGCGTGTGTTCTTGTTCGTTATGATTCTAAATTGATCGTCTAACAGATAACCTCGTCTGTGCTTTTTCTATTAACCTTATTCACTCAGTGTGAAAAATTTGCTCACTTCGTAGCTATGAGATTCAAACACTCAAGTGGGAAATGAAAGAGAGGTGGCCAAGTACGCAGAGAGACCCTCCATAGGGTTTCATGGGCTGCACATCTTTATGGGAGTAGAACGTCTAGAGGGGCTGGTGGCTTTGAACCACCAACTGTGGGATTAGCAGTCTCATGCTTACAGTGCCCCCAGAACCCTTTTGTAATGACACACCCAGTGGGTATTTTCAGAAGACGGGGTTTAGTTCACTATGAGCTCCATGTAAAGGACACATTTGGGGTGAAATTTTTGTGAATATATCTTTAAGCTGCGTATATAAAAGTCTGGTTTTCATCACCCATGTTCTCTTCTTTCCCATCATTAGCCCATTCATTGTTTGCTTCCAGTGAATTAGATTTGTTAGCGTCCCTCTGCCTTTTCACAGGATTACCACTCCATGGGTAGCACGGGACAAATCAAGATTCAACTGCAGAGCACACCTTTTTTTGTTTTGTTTTTGAGGTTTATTTAACTGCCAAATGGAAAGTGTTTTATATGTTTATCTAATTCTTTTGATTAATTAGCAAAGCGCATCGCTGGACTGTGTGACTGTTTGGAAGCTAGAGTGCCAGGCTGAAGGGAGAATCCCCAACAGAATATCATCTACACACACACACACACACACACACACACACACACCCCAAGCAATGCAAAATGCTTTGCCTCCACCGCTGCCTTAAAGCTGGTGCGGGCCTGTGTGTCAAGTGCTATAGTAAGTGCTACCTTATTGAAGAAAGGGAGGTTCAGGGAGGGCAAGCATGTGCCCAAGGCCACAGAGGAACCAGATGACAGAACCAGGATCCCAGCCCCCACCAGCTCAGACTTTGTAACATAAAATTCCATCTCCAAGGGGAAAAGCTATCACAGGAATCTTATATCAACGTACACCTACAGACAACTGAGCAATTTTAATTTTAAGTATTCACATTTATCTTTTATACTATGGCACATGCTTCAAAAATAATACCTTGGAATTAAAAAAAATTAATTGCTTCAGTTGGGAAATTTCCACAACTGAGATGTCGGAGCCTTTTCATACATGCATATATTACCTTTTTTCTAGTTTCCTAGTATCTTTCTACTCAAATTCCTAATAATTATTCAATTCCTCAATTAATTCTAAAGTCTCAATTTCCTATGCAGATAAGGCTCTGCTACTGAGTTTTGATTTGCGAGGACTCCCTAAAGCAAATCCAATGCCATTAAGCCCATTCCTGCTCATAGTGACCCTGTCTGGGGCCTCAAGAGCCTCATCTTTTGCCTACAGAGCAGCTGGTGGCTGATGAATGTACAACAGCCCACCGTTTATCTCACGGTACCACCAGGGCTCCCTCATGTTGTTTTAATTTAGAATAAAAAATATACCACTCAGGATCTTCTACGATCCATGAAAATAATTTCATATGTGTTACCTGAGACACTTGTCACTGTGTTACTTGATGACATTGAAAGACTTGGGAAGATGTTCAAATCGGTTCACAGAATGCTGGACGCCTTTGCTGTCACCATTAGTCCACTTTCTAGAAGGGTGGGGTGGCAATAGATTGGGAGTCAATTCTTTCTTAAAATAGTCAAGGCCTTGAACAAGATGTTGGTGCTGGTTGTTGTTTAATGAATCAGCATTTTAAATTTACTCCACAGATTGACATGTTGATTTTATTCTTCAAGCTTTTTGATGTTCAATATGACTAAATTTATTCAAGGGGGGAAATAGTTTACATTTGACTTAATGGCAGTGGTAAAATTCTATAACAATATTTTTGATCTCTAGTTATATTTTAACATATGTCAATAAATGCAGGATGTGTCAGTAATGCTAATAAATACTTGTAGTCATACATTTGTATTGCAATTAAATATTTATGGCTTAGTTCATCGTAGAAAGAAAACAACTCAACATTTCACAAATAATTTAAAAATTAACAGGAACCTTCTTTTTAAATTATTTTTCTTTTGTTTGTTTTTTTCTTTTATTCCTTTGTCTTGAGGATAGACATTTTCTTTCTCATAATATAGTTTCTCGGCTGGGTACAAGTAGGCCATAGATAAGAATGTGGCATCTTGTCTGTAAGTATGTAAAAATAGAGAGTATAATTGTAATTATAGTTTGTCATCATCATTTTCTTTACTTTTCTCCATCTTTTTCATTGCTACATTCTACATTGTAGTTCCACAAAACTCCTCTCATGTGTGGAAACTGTTGCTATTGTCAACTTGTCTATTATCTTTTTGGCTACTAACCAAGAGGTTAGCAGTGCAAATCCACCCAGAGGTATCTCAAAGAAAGGGTAACAGTCTCCTTCCAGAAGGTCGCCAAATCGAACACATTGCCAATGAAGTAGATTCTGATTCTTTGTGACCCTACACCAGAGGGAAGAATTGCCCCTATGGGTTTCCCAGGTTGCAAATCTGTGCAAGAGCAGAAACCCTCACTGTTCTCCCATGGAGTGGGCTGCAAGTGCTGGTCTTACAGTTAGCAGCCCAATGTCTCACCCACAGCGCCACCCGGCTCCTTCCCAGAACTAGAAATGCCATGGAGCCCAGTTTTATCATGACAGACACAGGGTCATCATGATGAACAAGGAACTCCATGGCAACTGGTGGTTTGGGCTCATATGCCTTCTAAAAGTAGTTAGTGATTGATGGCTAAAAGAAAAGAAATGAGGGACTGAGCCCCGGTGGCGTGGTGGTTGAGGTGCGGGACTGTGGCCCACGGGCTTGGTGGTTTAAATCCAGCAGCGGCTCTCCAGGAGCAAGGCTGTGTAGCTCCCATGACCACCAGAGGGCAGTGATGCCCCTCCCGCAAAAAGAATAGAAATGAATAAGAAGTCTTTGAAAGGCAAAATGTCCACAGCTGTGAATTGGCTGCCCTGGGTGGTGCAATATCATTATCTTCAACCTCAGAGATTTGTCCTTTTCCAATGGTCTTGTTTCCATGTTCCTATCTCCCAACTTCATGAATTGTCTCCTCCTCCTTTCATCTGTAATGTCTCTCCGAGTGTTCAAGGGGAAGTTGTAGCCACTGGGGTAAAGGGCTACCCATGTCTGTTTTTCATTAAGTGGGAGCTGTTGCTAACTGGCCCCATCCTTTCCAATAGACCGAGAGTCCCCTAGAGGTTACTCGTCGATGCTGACTGACTTAGGGAGAAGTGCATCAAGGGAAAGAAGAGGAACTCCAGACAAAGAGGTATGCATGTGTTCAGTAGCACACAAGGCTCTTGAAACAACATAAAACACTTGCCAGAAGCCAAAGTTGTCTTCCAAATCCAGTATAGGAGCTGGTCTAAAAATATTAAAATAACAGCCAAGAACTAGCATACATCCTGGAAGTTGAAGGCTGCGTGCAAGAGAATTTGCACACTGACCCTAGCTCCACATCTGCCCCAGTTGTGGTCCAGTTTTGGCTGTGTGGTTTCCGTAAGTTAACAGTTGTGTTCATAGCATCCTAAGCAAAGCCACCTCACCAGAAGAGGAGGTTGCACCATACAGCTGTCTGACCCAATGTCCTAGAGGGCAGCTCTGAATCAACAAGGTGGCAAACCAATAAGAATTCCATCTAATCTTTTCTGGCACACGTTTGACAAAGGAGCTCCACAGATCTGCTAACCCACCCGTTCTTCTTGCTCTTCTTTCTTAAGCCAGAGACAGGGTGAGAGTTCTTCTACCACAAAAGTGTACAATGAAAGCCTGGCATGCACGCAAAGAAACACCACGGGGATCCCCACTTGGGTCAGAGAAAGGCCAGAGCCTGAAGGACCATGAGTCAGTCAGGGATGAGGTTCAGTTTGGTCCCAGTTTTCTAAGATTCACCAGAATAGGACAGAGGGCTTTCCTGCAGGGAGGAGCATAATGTGGTGCAGTTTCCAGAAGATACAGGCAACCTGTGGGCCCCACTGTTTCCAGATGGGCACACGTCCCTCAAGTCATGACTAAATTATGAGTAGCTGATGGGCATGCGCTGAAGAATTCCTGAACCCTCCAGGGAATGATTGCAAGATGATCACACCTACACCTTGGCCAGCCACTGGGCTCCCAATGACAGTTGGGCTTGTGCTTCATAAAGGGAGTGATAGCTGTAGCTTTGACCAGTCTATTTGTCATGATTCAGAAGGAGGGGTTATGCCAAAACAGAGAACATACAGTAACTAACCTCCACAGTTCTCCCAGGAGCTTTTGTTAGTGCCACAATTACACCTAGGAGAAAATCCTCATTCCCCTACATGGTATTCACCTGCCCTAGTTTCGAAAATGAAATATGATACTCAATAGCTATAGTGAATAAATCTTCTCTGTTGTTCTATTTTTATCCTTGGGCTAGACTAAAATATCTAAATGAAAACCAATCAACTTATTTGCAAATTGCCGACAGGATTGAAATTATGTACATTTCATTATGCCTTGAGTTATTAGTTACCTTTCATTTTTGTGAAATGGAACTTTTGTTTTTCCTGAGGGGTGGAGGGTAGGGGAACCAAATTTTAGGGTCTGAGCCAGTTGTTTCCTTTCTTTTTCAGAGACTGCCTGCAAAAGCTGTTTATGATTTTAAGGCTCAGACATCTAAGTAAGTAAGACAAGTTTTCCTCGTATGATTCAAATGGCCTGTAAATACTTAAGTAACATTTCCAGAGAGGAATATTGCAGCAACGGGAGGGGTTATCAATAAGACCTACTTCCTGATACCACAAAAATACTCTAATGAAATTGATCCTTCAAGATTAATTGGAATAGCGTTAATTTTATTTTCATTTCAAGTTTCACCTACAATGTCATTGAAGGTATTTGCATGAGGTGAGCTCAAAGGCTAGGATTTCCCCCATTAAGCGTGGAGTGATAATAAGATGTTGAGGACTGGTTAATACGGGGCTTCTGTGGTCCAATGTCTGGGACGCTGCCCACCGCAGCCCACACTCAGATGTTCCCGCGGATATCCTCGCTCACGGTTTTATGATGTGGGTCCTTGCAGAGTGCTGCCCCGCAATCTTTCTTTTACCTACTGCCTTTATGAGCACATCTACTAAGCAGACACTCGGCTAAGGTCCTAACCTCTCGAGCCTCAGCTCTGGGAGAGAACCTTCTAGACCCGCAGTAGTCTTTGTGTCAGCCTTCTCTAAGAAACTCTCACCTCCATCAGGGCTCGGGATATTGGTTTCCTCTATTAAAAAAAAAAAACAGACTCCTCATATTCTTCTCCTTATTTTATCATTTTATTAGCACTCCAAAAGTTCAACCAGCTTCCTTGCAAATTGACACCAATTACTCTGTCTCGTTTAAACTAATACGTATGACATGAAACTCTTTCATTAATAAAAAAATTAAATGCAGGAATAATTCCACCAGCTAGAACCTTAAACTCAGCGAAACCCAGTAATGCTACTGAAATAAGTGTAAAAACCAATGTTATTGAGAAATGGACACACGAGTCTGGTTGTAAAAAGAAGATCCAAAAGAAGGCACCCCTGAAGAGAAGCCTACGTCTTCTTTGGGGGCCAGAGAAGCAGCATCGGCCTTGCTGCCTGATGATCTGGGGGTGCTCGTTTCCCTCTAGCGTGTCCAGGTGTTCTGCGCTGTCACTAACGTGAACACGCCGTGCCCGGCAGCTCTGAGCAATGGCAGGTATAAGAAACAGGAAGGACGGCATTCGCCCGGGCTCGCATGATTGTCGAGAAGCCTCCATCAAAGCCACGCTTGGAACAGAACGACAAAGCGGTGCACAGGGTCGGGGTGTGGCTGTCCTCCGGGGAGTTCCTTGGTCCCCAATGCCAAGTCCTTCACCCGGAGTCCCCGTGCCACAGGGCAGGTGGCACCACAGGTTCAGAAGGTTCTGCTCACTTGCCCCCAGATCATCACGAAGTTCACCACCAAGTCTTTCTAAACCAACAACTACCAAAAAAACATCTTCCCTCTTTGAGCCTTCAGGGAAGGAGATTCACCAACTCTCACAGAAACCGGTTTCCCTGGGATCTTCGGTGCATCTTTCTTATTTTAACTTCATGAGGTCCTTCCTCTTCCGTTTTTTCCTTTTGGAGATATGAATAGCTGTTCTTCCTCACCCTCGGTGGGGTTGTGTATTGGACACACACCAAATCTCAGTATGATGGGCCTTTTAGGAAATTTTAAAGGCCTGCAAGCTACAGGGACTAGCTGCATTTTGGAAAAGCATGTCACTTAATATTTAATTAGATGTAAAGGCTTTTGAATATGAGAAAGTGCATTTGTTCTAAGTGCCTGCCTACTTTAAAAGTTATTTCCTTTACTCAGCACAAGAAAATTTCATTTAATTCATACAGTTTAAGTACGCATAGGATCCTAATTTTTAAATAAGATAAAGAGATAAAATGTCATTTTCAAAATCTTACTGCCCTAAATGAAAATAATTGCAATAATCAAGAAAAGCAGACATGTTAACTTAGGACACTTAGCCATTCCAGCTCCATGGTGAGGGAGAAACAGTTTTGAAAGTTGAAGAGTAAGATCATTTTCCTTTTGATAAATGACCTCAAAATGCTCAACACACTCTGATACAAATGGAAAGAATTTCCATTTTTCTTATTTGAAAAACAGTAGTCATCTCTCGTTCACAAAGCTACAAAAAAAAATAACCTTCTTATTCTCATTTCCAAAACACAAAACATACCCAGAACAAGTAAAACTGTTTTGGATTACACAACTTTGCTTTGCTTTGCTTTACAATGAGTCTTTTAAGTTGGGCATTTGCCCCAACTCACTGCCAAGTTCATTCCGACACCTCATAATAACATGAGAGCACAGGGTGACCCTGCCCCCATGTTTTCAAGGCCGTGTTTCCTTTTTGGAAGCAGACTGCTCGATCTTTGTCCCCTTGAAGGCTGCAGGGTTGGGTCTACCAGCCTATCAGTTAGCACGAGAGCTGTTGAGGCACAGCACTGCCAGGGGACCTGTTTGCCTTTAACCTAAGCCAAAGCACTGGCACAATAGAGACCCTACAGAAGATTTGTTCTCCACTCATAGAGAGCCTATAGAAGGTTTCTGAGGCATTGTGAATCTTTATGGGGACAGAGAGCTTCATCTTTCTCCCTCAGTGTTGCTGGTGGGTTTGAACCATGAACTTGCATTTAGCACTTGGACATTTCCCCAACTTTGCCACTAGGGCCTCGGGGTAATTGAAAAGTTAATGCACTCTCACTGTGAAATTTTTAGCTCTTCTGAGAGCATAGCAGGAGTACCTGGGTAGCAAATGAATGAGCGCATGGCTCTGAATCCGTGGGTCACCGGTTCAAATCCACCCGGAGGTACCTCAGAAGAGAGGTCTGGTTATCGCCCTTAGGAGGACATTTCTACTCAGAAACATAATACATTGACATGAGTAGGAATCAACTAGAATAGCAACTGATTTTTTTTCCTGTGCCACAGTTTTCCGATCAATATGAGACATGCTTTATCTGATATGAATTCTGCCTCCATTGTACATGCTACACAATTAAAAGACTCTAAAGTAAACAGCGGAGAAAGTTCAGGAAAGGACAGCATGATGTAAGAACTGGGAGCTCTTGGGGAAAGGTCCAAATTAAGTCCTGAGGAAAGTGAGAATGTAGATATGAATTATTCAAAAAGAGTAGTGTTCTTATAAGTCACAATGTCAGATTCAGTCCTCCAAAGGCCTGCTGTTTTCTCAGAAACAGCCGAAGTGGGAGAACATGGTGCCTGGACAACATTTTAGTTTGAAACAAACAGAAGCTACAAAGAAGTTAACAAGCGATGTGCATCTGTATTGGCATTAAAAGCATGTCTGTCTTTGTGCCCTGTTGAAAAGGGAAAGTGTGAGCATTTTTTTTGTATTGCACAAAATAAAATTCCTATCTAGATGAAGATAGTCTTTTGAAATACCTGTCAACTGTCTTCAAGGATCCATAAATAATAATTTTTCTGGTGTTGGCATTTCTGAGTCTAACTGATGTCCGTGTTCCTTCCTGTAAGCTTTAGCGTATCAAAAGGAGAGAGTTTGAGAGCAAAAATCCTTGTTGCATAGTAGCCTACTTGCTGAGCTGTTAATGACAGTCTGTGGTTTGAACCCACCAGTCGCTCCGTGGGAGAAAGATGAGGCTTTCTGCTCCCATAAGGATGTAAAATTTCAGAACCCCAAAAGCAATTCTACTCTTAGAGAATTGCTATGGGTTGGAATCACCTCAATGACAATGAGTTTGGTTAGGTTTGGAATTAGCTTCAGGACAAAAAGTCAGGGAGGGCAGGAGGGGTTGGAGCTTCGGGGGAGGGGGTTCGGGGTTGATAAGCACAGAACCAATCATCATTTTGCCATCTTCAAAGTTCCTCTTTTACAAACTAGCAACCAGAAAGCAATAGCCTGTACCCTTCTTTACATTTCATATCAATCTACCTTTTATGGTCAATGGGATGTTTAGAGTTACCTTTTTGGAAATCATTTCTAACATTGCATTGTGACAAGTGAAGCCTGCGAAGTTGGAAGCAATACATCGATCTAAATGGGCAGAGGAGTTTTCTCTTTTTTCCCTTTATTATGGGATGCAATGTTTCCAAATGAAAAATGGGGCGCAGGTTCATTCAGGTTAATTGCCATACATCAAGCAAATGACTCTTTAAGCATGTCTCTTGCAGGGAGCTGTCATTTAAGAAAGGAGACACTGTCTACATCCTCAGGAAAATAGATCAGAATTGGTACGAGGGCGAGCACTCTGGGAGAGTGGGCATTTTTCCTATCTCCTATGTAGAGGTAAGTCCTTTCCTCCACCGTCTTGAAGGGTTGGTTCAAAGGTTACCACCGCGTCGAGAATTAAGAACTGCTTTCTTTGCTAGAAACTCATGCCCCCGGAGAAAGCCCAGCCTGCCAGACCACCTCCCCCAGTACAGCCGGGAGAAATTGGAGAAGCCATAGCCAAGTACAATTTCAACGCAGACACAAATGTGGAGTTATCTCTAAGAAAGGTAACACAACCGTTTCCCGGGCTGTTGCCCTGGAAAGGTTGGATAGGTTCAGTGCATTTTTTCCTTCCTTAGGTATTACTGGATTCCGGGGCCCCTCCTCCCCCCCACCCTTTGCAGCAAAGGACTCCTCATAAATGAAGCTGAGGAGCTATAAACTACCTGCCTGTGTCTTTTCAGGTCATGGGCCTCTTGGTGTGGGAATGCAGGTGGGGACGCACAAAATAGCCCTGAGAGAAGTTCTGCCAGTGGCTTATCCTGGAAACAGAATGCTGGCTCCAGCACTCTTCATCCTAAGGGGTGCTTCTAGCCAGATGCCAAAGAGGTGTCTCTGGGGGGAGTGCTGGGGCCAATGGTCAAGGGGCTTGGCTGCAAAGCACCTTGGGAGGTTCAAGTCCACCCAGTGGCCCCTGAACAGGAAGAACCCAGTGATCTACTTTGCAAAAGGGGAAACAAAATTAAGTCACGGGCAATACTGTGACACACGATGCCACTCTGAAGCAACACACGTGGCCTGTCGGGAGCCAGGGGTGACGCCACAGCAACTGGAATATCCGAAGAAGCCTCAAACCGAAAAGCCCTTTGATGCACTTCACGTTAGCATTCTGCTACCTTATTATTCAAAAAAAAAATTAAAAGTGATCCATCTCCATGCTGACATTCAACTTCTCTCTGAATCAAGGAAGGTCTCTACAAGGTCATGAAGAGGCATTCTCTTGGGGGAGTCCTAGATCGGGACTGTGTCCTTCGTCAGCCTCCGCTAGGCACCAGGAGTGACCCCAATTCCAGCAGAGACCCTTCTGATTCCATATGACTTCTTAACACCAAAAGGGACTCCACTTTCCCATTCTCACAGTCAAGGATGCCTGAGCAACATATCATGTATGATTGGCTAGAACGGATGGGGCTTAGATAACAACCTTATCTGCACAGAACCTAGAGAGATCACAATATTCAGTGGTTCTGATAGCTAGCTTCTTGATTGCTGTGCAGTCCTCAGCCTGGTGTGGTGAGGGCAATACCACTGTTTCAGCCTTGACAGACCCTCCTTCTCATTCCCCACCATCTAGTTCGAGGTCCACATTGAGCACGGATTCAATTCGACTGTCAGGCAACAATACCCCCTCACCCAACAGCCACGTAGCATGGTACCACCTCACATTTCGTACCTGACATAGGCACTTCAGCTAACAAATTGTTGCAACAAGCAGGTCTTGGTGGTGCTGGAGAGAAAGCTCATGCAATTGTCAACTACAGGGAGACTGACTTTTCTTCAGTGTGCTCTGCTCGGTTGGCTGGGACAGGCTAAATAAACTGCTCCGTATGTTTACTAAAACAGCGTAACTGTGTCAACAGACACAGGGGAATCTATGCTGACATTCCTGATGGTGGACCACATCCATCATCCTGTCTGAACGTCTTATCGCCTACTGAAGGGAGTTGCAGAGTTGTCGATCGATGCTTAACCCCATCTTGCCTATTGATTTCTGGGTCATTTGTGATGTTGAGTTGAAATGGACACCAGGCCGTATGTACGGTACTGGGTTAACTCCTGCAGGTAGTAGAAATGGGGATGGTAGAATGTTCTATTATTATGAAAGTCAGGAGCCCTACTCAGATATTCAGTGGCCCATTTGACATGACCACCAAATAATCACAACAGCTGCTGGGGTTGTTCCGTCCTGGTGCAGGTCAGCTAGATGTGCAGCCTGGTCCCAAGTATGGATGAACACAAGTGGCATCTTTGCTTCCCCCTTCCATCTGCTGGGTTTCAACAAAGTAAACAGAGTAATGATGGACTTTCCCACCTCTTCCCTTCTGCAGGGTGACTTCTGACACCCATGGAAGTCACACCATCACAGTGAGTGGGGGTGCACTTTTCTGGAGCTCTTCCAACAAAAGGCCACGTCCTTAAATCTATTCGTGATAGGATTTTGTCATTGAGACATTTCCTGTTCAACCATTTCCATTTTCAGATGGCTTCCACAAATCAATTCACACAGCCCCAGTTTGAATATGTATAAGCCCATCCACAATTAGCCAAGCCTCCCTGTGTTCTGTGAATGGACAAATGTGTTGTGTATATGTTAATGATCAGTCCTTTGAGCACATGCTCAGAAACCTTACTTGCATTCCTCTGATTCAGCAAAAACTGGAGTTATAAGACCTTTCCGAAATGAAGGGGGTGGGGAGGATGTTGTATATTAGAAACCATTGGTAACTCTATTTTGTAGGCTATCACTTCTCTGTTTATAACGCATACTCTTAATCTTCATTGTAGGGGGATAGAGTTATTCTTCTTAAAAGAGTCGACCAGAACTGGTATGAAGGTAAAGTTCCAGGAACCAACAGGCAAGGCATCTTCCCTGTCTCCTACGTAGAAGTTGTCAAAAAGAACACAACACCAGGTGCTGAGGACTACCCAGAGCCTCCAATACACCACAGCTACCCTAGTGATAGAATTCACAGCCTAAGTTCAAACAAGGTAAGAAGATAGTCTGCCATTTTACTATTGACTTTGAGATTTGTAGTAAGATCACCAGTCTGTGGTTTTACTACATTAAACTAGCTCCTCAGTTTCCATAGCAAAGAAAAAGATTTTTATCTTACTTAAAGTGTGAGTACCCTATCATGAAATGCAGTTTTACTTCTGATCAATCGGCACTAGAATAGAAGTTAAATGCTTGATTGTGCTAATTTCATATTTGGAAAACTTTAGAAAAAATAAATAGAAACTATGAACAACACAAAACACTTGTAATATATTGTCTCTGAATGGATGGAAATTTTTTGATACTTGATATTTCTTCTGGATCTTGGTTCTTTTCTGAAGATATTTTTAGACAAAATAGGATAGCTCAAGAACACATAGTAACTAGATTGATACAATTCTAGAAAGTCATCGTATTCTTTATATAAAAGGGGGAGCTAAAGCAAAAGTTTTAAATTGAGATCTTTAAGACAGTTGTTTGTTCATTTTAATGGCAAGGCCATGAGTTATTAAAAGTTCTCAATTTAAATAGTTTTAGGACAGCAATCCACCAGTTCACCTGTCTCTTTTGATTTAATAGCTCAAGATAATCATTCTTTTCAATATCCTTTTGAGAAGAACTTTGTTTCTTTCAATCGGCCATTCTACATTCTGTACTCACAACGTGAATTTTTTCTTAATTATCTGTTGAATTGGAATCTATTCTGTTCTCTCTGTGCATGGATTTTAGGGATTTTTTTTTCATTTTCATTGACCTCAAAAAATAGGGAATTGCAAGTTTAAAAAAAGAGTTATTAAGTTGCATAATTTATTATTTTAACTGAGATTAAGACTGGGCATGTAAATACAAACCATATAGAATAAACATTATGAGATTGACGTTTCAGACAATATTAAAGTATGAATTTATTGCATGTGCCAATGCAAGATCATTTCAAAATAGTGTCCGAAGAGCCCTAAATTGCTCTGGGAATAGAATGTTTTTACATATGTAAATGATCTAGGAATTCACTCTTCAAAGAGAAAGACTTTGCTATAAAAGGATCAGGGTAGGCATTTCATTTGGTCCAAACCTCCGAAGAGAGGGAGGACGTAGAGGCGTTCTACTTCCATAAGGAGATCCCGGCTCAGAAACCCAGGAGGCGACTGTGCTCTTCCCTGGCACATCACTACAGATCGACTAAGAGCAGCTGTTTTGTTGTGGCTGCTGCTTTTGAAGCCTGGTTATTGCAGAATAATTGCCCTTAATCCAACAGCACTGAATAGTGCAATAGTTGGGTACAATGCAATCTTGTGGATTATAAAATTTTACAGTTCCTTCTCTTATTATTTATACTCTACTACCAAAGCTTAACACAGAGATCAATAGCCTTCCTTCAGTAGTTTATACCTTGAACATAGGAAAAATAAGATTTCATCCACACATGTAGTAAATATGTCTTATCCTCCATTTAGTTACCTTACAATAACTACCATATCCATTTCAAAGGAACTAGTACCTTCCAATGACATTTTTGAAGAAAGAAATAGCATATATCAACACAGGTTTTTAGCACTTAAGAAAATACTCTATAATGTCCTAGGGCAATAGAATCTTTTAGACTATAATACTTTTAAATACTTGTGAGGGTCTAACTTACATGTATATTCAGTTTCCTGTATTTTTTCTTATAAGAGTGGATTTGATGTTATATAGAGAAATGTAAACATGAGAGAAGTATTGAATTCATTTTATTATCACTGTTGGAGGAAAACGTCAAAAAACTTAAATCTGTAATTTGGGGGTAAAAGTTACTCATTACAAAAAAGACTTAGTCAAAAAATTTAAATCTGTCATTTGGGGGGAAAGTTACTATCCCAGTTCATAACTCACACCAAAAGGCCAATACTTCCTAATTATTTTAGATCAATATGTTCTGCTAAAGGGTAACATCTAAAAGGTTCCCACATCCATGTATCCTATTTTTTAACTGGTATTTGCTTACAGCCAGAGGAACTCCTGAAATGATTTGTGACTCACTATGACATTCCATAATCATGTTTCTTGATCTCTGTGTTAGCGGAAACTCGAGTGTAAATTAATACTCTAAATGGTCCTTCTATTTTTTTATGGGCATGACTGCCTCCTGGTGGGAGTAGGAGGCCCGGTCTTGCTCCTGGAGAGCTGCTGCTGGATATGAACTGCCAACCCTGTGGTTCTCAGTCCCACACACAACCACTACACCACCAGGGCTCAGCTCCTTCTATTTTTATAGTAGAGTAAAATCCAATTTTACTGCTTTTGGAAGAGAATAGTTTTATAATTTTAGTGTTAGATGTACACTTTTCAGTGATAAAGTATTACTGGATAGTTACTGTGACCTTCAGTCAATGCAAGTTCACCATCAAACTGAGCACTTTGAACTGGTTAACATGTACGTTGGTGACGAGGGTGGTCATGGTGCTAGAGGGATGGGATAGTAGCTGTGGGTCGTAAGAGCGACAGTCATATTAATGAAGCTACCAAGACCTTAAATTCTTCCTTCTTCATCCACACAACACACCTGCCCATGACTTAAATGGAAAATGAACAAAAGAAATAATCTTGAATAATTGCATATTCCACAGACATCAAAACCCATGAAACAAAAACTCTGTGCTAAAAAACATAGAACTCTAGCCAATGAGAAAAATTCTCTAGACTTCCAAATGAGGCATGGATAATTTCTAACTGCTTACCAAAGTCACATCTCAGGATTTGCTAGGAAGGGTTTCAAACAAGTAAAAAAAACAAAAACAAAAAACCACAGTCTTCCTTCCTATCAAGTGATCCACATTTAGTCCTTAGTCTGCATTCAGATATTCAAATTAGTTTTGTGACACTCTGTGACATTGTATCTTGCAGCATGATGACATATTACTTGAAGGAAAGAAAACACACACAGCTAAGTAAATCCAGGGAATGTCTTGTTCTTTTGCTACAGATGTTAAAAGTCAAATGAGGTATGCACCAATGTCTTCTTTAATGCAGTGATGTACATATAGGCCAAGAAGTCTTTACCACACGTGAAATAGCATCCCAGACAATTGACTTAAAAAAGCATCTCTAAATTCCTTCTTGATAATTTTTTTTCTTCCCAAGTCTAAGTTACCTATCTCAAAGGAATTCAGTGCAAAGTCATTCATCAATCTCTCTCAAGTCTTTTGTATATAAAACATGCAATATTCTTTCTAATCCAGCAAGACGACATACACCTCTTAGGACATTACCAGGGAGTATTTCTAGAATCACTTTTAATGGACTTGCATAAAGTTTAAATGTACTATTTTGACTCACAGTTCCAAAATGCATCAGTAATAGTACCATGTATAGGATCCTATCTTTGTTTTAGGAGATTGTACTTCATAAATTAAATCAAATAGTGAATGGAAATCTTAGCAGCTGTTAGGGCCAATGACATCATTATGTTGCCTTGATACGTTAACATTTCCTTTGATATTTTTTAACTTTGAAGTGACAGTTGTCAAATTTCACTTTCCTTCTGATCATAGATTTGTTCTTTACAAAAAATCTTCAAAATCTGCTCGCTTTTTCACTGTAAAATGTTCTAAATTATTTTAGACTATATGTTACAGTCACCTTAAAAGCATATGGTTAAAATTCATGACAATTACCAAAAAATTGGCACTAGCTCAGGAAGAAACAATACTAACCAAATCCGGGGAATAAACAGCATATTAACTTTCACTGTACACATGGCCTCAGAGTCATTTATAATGTAATGAACTGGTTGTGTGGAACTCTGGTTTAAGGGGTCCAGACTATTAGATTAGAGCTCTTCAAATCTAGCTGGTAGCATAAACTGTTTTTCATTTTCACTACCATTCCTCTCCTGTACTTCACTCTCTGGATGTTGATGCTTTCTTGGCTATTTCTTTCTTCTTCTTTCATCATCATGACTTCACTCTAAGTTGACATCCAGTGACCCATGCCTTCCCCCCATGCACAAAGCCTCACCTGGCCCAGGGGACGGAGCTCTCCCAGGAATTGCCCATGGATGGCTGTCCTTGACAGCTGCCTGTCCACTGCCAAGCCCATTGGCCTCAACACCACCTCCTTTCCCAGACAACTTCTTGGCTGAATTAGAGAAGCTTAGTGCTTTAATCGTCACAGCCGATCAGCCCAAAGCAAACACCGGAGAGGACATCATTCTTGAAATCAAGGAGGACCCTCCTTCCCTGCTCTCCTTACTGCCAGCGTCTGTGCCCTCAGAATCACCTTACTCTCTGCCATCTTACCCACACGTGGGTCTGGCCACAGCTTCAGCCCTGCCATTGGAGACAGCACTGCTCCCGGATCACGGAAAGACAACTCGGAAGATGTTTGCAGATTTGAACACAATAAGAAGGGCACAGTCCGATCCTGTCAAGGCGCCTGAAGTCGTAGGTGATAAGTTTGTTGCCTCTGCACGCACTGGTGTCGGTCTCTTGACCCAAATCCTCCCTGTTATTGGAGAGGAAGACGAGGAAGTCTGTGAGGGGATGATGTCAGGCAGCCAAAGAAGACTGCCAGGGTCTCAAGAAACAGAGCCTCTGGGGTTTGGCCACGATGACACAGAGGGGACACCCACTCTGCACATTGAAGAAGAGGAAGATGAGGGAACGCATGACTATTTAAAATACCCTCTAGCCACCTCCACAGACCCTGGGATGTCTCAGGAAGACTGCACCACAGCAAAAGCCAGTAATGAGGTATTTTAATTCTGCCAATTGCTGTTGAACTAACCAGCTTTACCATAAAGAAGTAGTGTAGTTAATTGCATTACTAAATACCCGTTTGACATCGCTTTAACAGATTTCTTTATAAGACGAAGTCACATGTGGAGAAAGACTGCATGTAAACTACTTTAATGTGATGACATACATGTATGATATAATTCCCCTTACCTTTTGTGGCTAAAATTTCATATAAAACAATGACAATTATATAGCTTTACTAAGTTTACTAATGTCAGTGATGAAAGCTATTCTTTGAGCTCCTACTGTCAGACACTGTTCCAAGACCTGCCTGTCTATACTGTTTGATACACAGAGAGATGAGCCCAATTTTAGGGTGAGAAAATCATGCCCCATGCATTTGCTATAATGGCAGCAGGGGAAGTAGGGGAGGAAGAGAATGAGCAACAGAAAGGAAAAAGGTGGGAGAGGAGGAGGAGGAGGAAGGAGGAAGAAAAAAAATCGTACTTGATGACCCTTTGGGTTCTTCTGAAGAGATCCTTTTCTTCTAATAGCTAAATTGTTAGAAATTGAGTCCCAGATCTTTGTCCTACAAAGAGTCTTGGACAATGGTTTTCCTAAGTGAAGAACAAAAACCTTGAATCTGTAGCCTAGAACCTTCTCTCTTTAAAAACAGCATCGTGCTTTTGCGAGGATTATAAATTCAAAGGCAAATCTGCTTGCTGGCAAACATTGAAAGCATGAAACAAAAGGAATGACTCCTATTTGGCCTTTTGCACAGGCTTCTCTGCAATGGTGCTTCTACTGCCAAACCCTTAAACACAAGATGTATGTTTAAATCTCAAAGTTTTCCATTGTGATCTGGTCTATAACTAAGACTGCCAGTGTACTTCGAGTTAAACAACGGTCAGTGCCCGTGAGGCTCCAGTCCTCAGACTTCTCATCCAGCAGAGAAAAGGCCACCTGGATAAAGAAGCCAGTCTTGTTTGCCTGTATACACACACGTGTACCTAACAGTGAAGATAAGCTTCTAGGCACCTATTTAATCATTAATTTCCCCTTCACTTTAATTGTTCTTTGAAAGCGGACTGGGCAAGCAGCTGGGTCCACACACTAGCCCAGAGTTCAGTGTGGCAAATTCTGTAGTCAGTTCCCACCCCACACCAAGAAGCCTTAACTTCTCTCCCCCTATTCTAAGCTGGCTCTTGATCAACCTGCTTTACTAGTAAATTGCCAATCGCCATTGCTGGGCTAAAGCCTCTATCCTTCACGTTTAGAATGACTCCCCAGAGAGATTGATTGTAGAATTGTCAAGTGTATGACAGGCACTAGACTAGACAGATGAAACAAACTCATTGGGAATTTCTAATCAAATTCAAAAGCAAGGGTTATTGCTTTTGTTAGGAATATCACTTCCTGGGATGTTGGGTAGCTTCAACCTGATTTACCTTTGGGGGATAATCTCTAAGGACCACGAACCTCATCTGGCCACAGGATAATCACACCTTGTCTTTCCTCATTGTTGAAGCCACCTTCGCTAACTGCAGGAGAGCGAATGGCTGCACCTTTTCCCAGCCGCCTGCCTGCCTCCCCTCCATTCCCTTCTCCCTCCGCCCCAGTTTCAGCCTCTGACCTGCTCCCTGTGTTCTCTCAGCCCGCCCAGCCCCACTCACCTCCTCTCCTCCCTAAGTACTCTCACCAGCAGGAGATGTATTCACCAAAATTAAAGGTAACTGCATCTTGAGCGTGGTTTCCTGCATGTCTTTAGAGGCGCTGAAGAAAACAGATGTGCATTTTTGAGACTTGTACCCTGTCACAAGGTCTGAAAAGCCGTGGGGATGCTTGCTGCCAAGTTTTAACATCATTAGCCTGGCCTCCGGCCCCAGTTTTGATGAACTTTTTATCGTGCTCTGGGCGAAGGTTTACAGGGCAGGTCATTAGCGTTGCGTTTCACAGCTGGGTCCTCTCACCCGTCACTCCGTACATAGTGTGCCATCCCTGCCTCCTTGCTGCCTCCCTCCATTCTTCCTTCTTTCCTAATGCTACTGAACTTGGCGTCTTTAGGTCAAGGCTGCCTCTTAGATTGTCAAGGGGTGAGTATTCTAAGATTTTTTTTCCGCTCTAGACCTGTCTATTGTGTGACTAAGTTTAGTTCCAGACCTTAAAGGTGACTGATTATAGGCCACAGTCTCTGGAGTCCCACCAGCCTCTCTCCAGACCAATAAGCCTGGTCTTTTTTTTCAGGATTTTAAGTTTTGTCCCACGTTTTCCTCCTCTTCTGTCCTGAACCTTGTGATATGATCCAGGACAGAGCAGCCCTAAATTTTGGTAAAGGATGATTGGCATACCAGTGATGACCTGGTTGAGGAGGAAAATGAACTAAGATCTGAATCAGAATAGCAAGTTCTCCTTGTTCTAAGTTGAGCGTGAGACCCATCCCTTTCAAAGACTTTGTGGCCATCATCCTCTGTCCCTTCTTCGTGGTCTCCTTGCCTCATTACACCTTCTGTCCTCAAGCAGGTTGGGCCAAGTCTGAGGCTCTGAGTGCCATAGTTTTCCTCTCAACAAATCAGTGAACAAGGATGAAAGAACAACAACCCTGCTTTCGTAGCAGTTGACAGAGCACCCATTTTTGGGGTTTTCAGGCTGGCAACATTGCTGATGTGAAGTGTGCCATTAAGGAGAGCCTGAGTAGGGTACATAGTTAACACACTCACCTGCCAATCAAATGTTTGTTGTTCAGACCTACCCAGGGACACCTCGGAAGTAAGGTCTGGCCATCTACTTCAACCTGCAAAGCCCTAGGAAGCATTCCACTCTACAGCAACTGATTTAGGTCAACTCTTTCCATTTTAATTTATTTTTAATGATAAATGAGATGTAATGACCCTCAGGGCATGAAGTCAGACCATCTCAGAAACATTTCCAGGGACCCTGAAACCATCAACTATAAACAGTAGCATTCTCCTCGTCTGTCACTTGAACTTGGAAGGAGAGACTCTAGCAATGAGTGAAAAAGGTCACTTTCCAGCACTGAGGATGACGAAGAGAGTGCCACAAGGCTGAAGCAAACATAGCTAGACCATCATATCCCCAGACTCGGGGTTTGAGGTCAATCATTACTAACGATCATCTAAAGGTTTCCTAAGTAAGAGTTAAGAAAAAAAATGCTTTTATTTCAAAACCTTTTCAAATGCTAAAGTTTTCTTAAGCCAGACCAAAGACCAGGTAGTAACACATTGCCAGATCTTGTATTAATAAGAAAAGAGCACACCACACCACCCCCACCCCCTCCAAAAAAAAAGTTTAGTCCATTCATTGTCATATAAAAAGAAATGCCAATGTATTCACAAGGTACTATAATTAAGGATAGTATTTGGTATGGAATTATAGTTCCTTCAGAAAAATCTAGAGTTTGTTCTCACATGTTTAGTTAGGAAAGTTTACCTCCAATCAATGTCTGGCACTTTCCTTGAACTTTGATCACCATTAATCAAAATTTCTTCCTTCCTACCTCGAATCTATCTATTCAAAGCACAAAGAAAACAGATAAGAGTTGAGGATATCATGAACCCATTTCTTAAGCAATCTAGTACATGGAAGCAACTCTGGTGTGTGCTTTTAGACGTCTGCACTGCGCTCCAACGTCCTCGTTAGGCAGCTCCCTTTCAGAACTCCACTCATGGGCTTGTGGTGTGCAGCCTCCTGAGGGCCCGCTTGCAGGCTGTGAACTCATCCTGGGATTTGGCATGCTGTGTGTGCATGGGGAGAAAAAGTGGGGATGCACCCCCTCCTCGCCCCCGGGAGCTCCAACATGAAGATCATAACTAACTAACTTCTCGTGGCTTTTCCAGGATGATTTTAAAAGAGAGCTCTTTGTCCTGGGTAAGCCTCCGCGCAGCCCAGTGATGACTAGGCCGTCCTGCGGCTCACCTGTCCGAGTGCTCGGCGGTTCCCACAGGGTAGGGTCGGAACCCTCCGCCTCTTGGCAGCCTTTCTAGGTCCCCTCCTCTTAACGGGTGCCTTCCCCTAGGGGCTGCCTGTGCTGGGAAGTAGAGCTGCCATGCCCTTGCCCACGGGAGCCACGACATCAGCTCCACTCTCCCCTCTGGCCAATGGGCTTCCTGCCTCGGACGTAGGAGTGAGGTCTCCCAAATCCAAAGACATGACCAACATCTGCACTAAATAAGGCGGAGAGGGGTGTGCCTGACCTGTGTCTCTGTCTCGTGCGTCTATGCAGATAGTCTCTGGATCTTGCCTGCTCTCTAGCCACTTGGTTTTTAAAGCGAAGAATGAAACCATCTTCAATCACATTACTGAGCTCACCACACTTCCAGCAATGTCTTGTTTGCTTCTGTGTCATTCCGTTTATTTCATTCGAAACACCCAATCCATGTTTTTAAGTATTGGGTGGCTCTGATGATGGGTGTTATGTTCACCTAGCCCCTGCCCCAACCCTGCGGCCCTGGGCTCGCCAGCCTGACAGAGCGCGGCAGTCACACCGCACCGCCTGGGCACCGCATTTTACATCTTAAAGGGCCCTAACTGGTCTAAGGGAGACTAAATGGTCGCCACCGGCCTGCAGATCGCAGCAAAGACGTTGGAGAATTCCATCTCAGCCTAAAGTTCTCAACCTTCCTAGTGCCGCGACCCTTTCCTACAGCTTCTTATGTCGTTGCTACTTCACAACTGTCATTTTGCTACTGTTATGAATCATCATGTAAATATCTGATAGGCAGGATGTCATTGTTACAAACTAAGCATCATTACAGCATACTGATTATATCACAAAAGCAATATGTAATTCTATATTGTGAAATATTTACTTCTAATGACAAATAAATGAAGCAAGGTGTAACATGGGTAACAGTCTTCACGTCGGAGACTTGTATATGGGCGTATCTGCATGTAGACAGACCACCTGGAACGGACAGATGAACAGTGTCTCAGTTCCTAAGACCAGAAATATTCCTAAGACCAGAATATTTCCTAAGATCAGAAATATGTGTTTTCTGGTGGTCTTAGGTGACCCCTGTGAAAGGGTCGCAATCCACAGGTTGAGAACTGCTGGCCTAAGTCAAAATTCCTTTCCTCACTTCTTAAAGAGGCCTGGTTTCCCCTTGGATCATCTGCGACATGACCATGGTTCTGCCTTTCAAATTCTTTTTTTTTTCCTTCGCATCACTGCCCTGGTGGGAGTAGAAAGCCCAGCCTTGCTCCTGGAGAGCTGCTGCTGGATCTGAACCATCCAGCCTATGGGCCGCAGCCCCACACGCAACCACTGCACCACCAGGGCTCAGCTTGCCTTTCAAATTCTTAAGGGCTTGAACTCAAAGTTTTCTGTCTCCACTTTTTAAAAATATAGGCACTTCTCTGTTGTTTTGTGTGTTTGGGCTTTGCAGATTGTTGTTGTGGGCCATCAAGTCAAATTCCACATCTTAAGTCCTCCCACCTGGGTTTTCCTCGGCTGGGTCTTGTCTCCTGTGGAACTCCTGCGGTTCTGACTGCCAGCCTGGCGGTGAGCTGCTGAGGACTTGATTATTGCTCTGCTCGGGCTCCTTCTTAGCACAGTGAGACCTCATTTTGCTCCTGAGGCAGAGAAGTCTGTTAACCTCTGAGAGAGGACTCTTCCTCAGTGAACAGAGATTCTTAGTCTACTCTAACGGGTCTTCCAGAGTTAAAATACAAAAGGTTTTTTCCCAGTAATTGGTCAGGCTCATCCATAAATTTTCCATGCCTTAATGAGAAAGTGGGGGGATGGGGAGGGGAAACAGGCAGATTGTTCTATCACCAAATAGAGAACTAAATATCTATCGATTACCTACTTTTTATTGCACTCTGGAAGCTCACCAAAAGGACAAAAAGCTTAAGGCATGAGACTATTCTCCCTTAAAATTTCTAGCACACTGTCTTAACTTGAAAAACACAATCTCAAGTTCGCAGTTCCTGCAAACCTCTCAGAATGGCACAAATGTATAGTGTCCTAGCTTAATCACAGAACTGCTGAGAAGTTATGCCTCCTCAAAATATCTAATCATGTAACTAAGGAGCTCCAGTGTCAATGTAGGTAAGAATTGGACTGCTTTCTGCAAGGTCTGTAGTGCAAACCCGCCAGCTGCTGTACGGGAGAAACAGGGGGCTCTCTGCTCTGGTAAACCTGTCCAGTCAATATGGGCTCACTGTAAATCGGAATGGACTCGTGAAGGCAGTGGGTGTCAGAGGTTGGAATCCAAACCTCACTGCCATCCAGTCAGTCACTTCTGACTCCGTTCAAAAAAGAAGTGAACGCCGACTAAAAATACCTGTGGGTGGACAGTGATTTCTTCCTAAACATTGAAATCACAGGAAGGGGGAAATGTCTTCAGGAAAACAGATGAATATCGAGTCCGCCTCGTCGATTCTGCAGTCTTTAAAGTATCCTTTTAGGGCTGAGCCCCAGTGGCGTAAGTAGTTGAGTGCAGAACTGCAGCCCGTGGGCTTGGTGGTTCAAATCTAGCAGCGACTCTCAGGAGCGGCACTGGGTAGCACCCACGACCACCAGAGGCAGTGATGCCCACAAAAAAAAAAA
>PVJH01007764.1:0-90208 GCA_004026705.1 Nesogale talazaci
AAGTGCTTATTTCATTTGATGACGTCTTAGGTTTTCTTCATCTCCTATTTTTTGTTTCATTTGTCATTGTTCTTTTTACTGATTGTATAATTTCAGTTCAATATGTGACTAATATGGTTTTCCAACTAATCAGTTGTATGCTTTTCCTTGCTTTAAATCTCAGTATTAATCTTTAGGGTTTCTATTTTTTTAAAATTTGAGTATTTATTCTTATAGTAATTTCCTGGTCTTCTAACATTTCATCTTTGTTTTCCATGATTTACCCTGCCTTTCTTGATCTTTCTCTCAAAATAGTAGAATTAATTAAATGTCATTCTTTATAATTCTTCATGAATTAATTCCAATGACATTTATGTCTCAGGGTGGCTTTAAAACTCTGTATTTGGTAACTAATTTTAAACACTTTGCATTATTTCTTAATTTGAACTGAAACCTTCTGTTGTTCCTAAGTTATTGTATCATTGCAGTATGTGGTTGTATACTTATTTAACTGCCAATTTTATATTGTTGTTGCTGTTGCTGTTGTTTTTCCCGTAGGTGCTCAGCATTTTCTCTCCTGGTTGGTATGATAGAGAGCAGGAGTGGCCAGAGTTCTCTATTCCTTGTTGGTGTAGCACAATTCAGGGGGAATTTTGCATTTGTGTGTGCTACATGAGCTAAAATAAATGGCAGTGAGTTTTGTTTTGGCTGTTGTGGCCTACCATGTGTCAGTGATCAAGTGGTAATGGCCCCTGGCCGTGGATAGAGCGGGAAGAGTCAAGTGTGACTGGGTTGTGTAAGTACCCTTATTAGCTCCTGCCAGTTAGGACAGGGGTGTAAAAGAAAGAGAAACAAAGAATTAAACAAGAAAAGATGAAAAAAGTAAGAAGATAACCTTTTGATCAAAACTATATGGGAAGTAAAAACGGAATGAAAAATATAATACCTAAAATGAAAAGAGAAGGAACTAGGACAAGTAAAAGAAGAGAAAACTAGCTATAAGGAAAGAAAAATAAAAAACAGAATGCAAAGATGGGAAGAGAAAATGGAAAAAATCAACAGAGGAAAAGAAGAAAATGGAGAAAGGCAGGGTTCAGAAAGGTTCCAGACCTCCAGTGTTGGTTCACACCCTTTATCTCCCACATGGTGGGAGTGCGGGAACAGTGAGACACCTAGTCTGAAAAGCTGCTGGCAGCTTAGATATCTGCAGTCAGAGTGCTTATTCCTAAAAATACCCATTTCTACCCAGAGGGAAATAGGGGGCATGCAAATGTGTTCAAAAGGAGTTCTTACATTCCCAGAAGTGGCTAGTGCTTGACTCCTGTCTGGCACTACATGATTCCAGATTTGAGAGTGGCCTAAACCTCTGGTCCTATTGTCAAGGGAACCCCTCAAATTTCAGGGGATCTGTAGATACAGGTCTATTGTCTAATAGGTCTATTGGGAGCACTTGTTTTGTCCTCAGTCAGTGAAGCCTCTTATCAGATCACTATTCTACTCAAACCTTGCATGAAAAAGTATACCATAGTTATGCTGGGTCAGACAATCACCTGTTTTATCTTTGTTTCCCTTGTTCCATACATTCAATTTCTGTTATTCTGTCGACCTGTTTATCCTTTTCTTTAAAGGTCAAGGTTGCAGAATTATTGTCTGTATATATTTCATTTGGCCCCTTGTGTGTTTGTTTTAGTGAGTCAGCATAACATCGGTCTGCAGTCTGAAATTATTCAGCCCTACAATGAAGATGAAATGATGATAATCAGTGATTGGAATGGACATGTTGTAAAACAAGAGACCATATTATCAGTTTTGACCTTAGAAATAGCAATGATACCAGAGATCACAAGATAACATGATGTATGGTCAACAATATTCTTGCAAAAGCATCCTTTTCAACAACATACACAGTAAACCTTCCACAGGAGAAGGAATTGGGATACAATTTCATGAAGATTAAAGTTGCTGTGCCACTGATTCAGCTCCAAATTAAAGCAACACCTGTTTGTAACAGAAAAAAAATTATGTCCAGTCCTGGAACATCCTCAAAATTGTTGTTCTATTTAGATTCCTTTTTGCAGACACGATGTTAATCTATCTCAAAAATGAGTTTCCCACTTTTTCACTGACGCTCTACGTGAACTAAATGCTGTCCTTTTCCATGAGCTGGTCTCTCTTGACAGCATGTCCAGAGGATGTGTGAGACACTGTCAAGCCACCCTCATTTCCAAGAATTATTCTGACTTCACTTCTCCCAAGATAGATTTTCTCCAGAAGTCCATAATTTTCATAAACACCATAATTTAAGCCAGCCCTTCTCCCCTCTCTCTTATTATCCAGATTTCGTATGGCTATGAGGTGATTGTAAATACTGTGACTTGGGTTTGGCACACCTTGGCCCTCAAACTGCTATCTTTAGGTTTCCACAATTTAAACAGCGATTGTGCAGACGATATGTCCAATGCGATGCTTGATTTCCTGATGGCTGCTTCAATGGGTATTGATCGTGGTTTCAAGTAAAAGAAAATCCTTGACAACTTCAATCTATGCTCTTTTGTCATGAGATTGTTTACTGGGCTAGTGTGAGAATTGTAATTTTCTTCAAATTGCATAGTAATCTATATATCCTCATCTGAATCTGGTTTGAATATCTGGCAACACCCTTTCAGAGTCACACTACAACTATTTTCAAAGATTGTCATAAACAAAATCGTACTTGCCGGTCACATTAATGATCTTTCTGAATAATTTCTGCATTCTCTCTGTCATTTTTCAGGGGAAAGAAGAGTTAGCACAAAAATGGATCTCTTCCAGTCATTTGGACAGGTGGCAGAGACTGATTATTGATTTTGCCCTTTTCTCAACGCTTTGAGTCATTTTTATCAGAACTGTATACATTTCAGAAGCCTTATTTTTTCCTGCTGTCTTCAGTGTAATTTGGACTTCCATCTTCTAGAACAGTAATTCTTGATCTACCATTTCTTTTGAAATAAATGTCAATCATTTCTTTTTTTATATAGTGCCTTTATATTCCTACCCCCTTCTTTTGATGCTTTCTATATATTTCAATATTTTGCCCACAAACAATTTAGATATAGAAACTGGGGAGTGATGTTTTTCTTCAGTTCTTTCAGCTTGAGTTATGCTGAATGTATTCTTCTGCTTTGATTTTCATCAAGTGTTTGCACATCTCTATTATATTTCCATAACCCTCGTGGCGTAGCCATTACCTACGAGACTGCTGCTTTTCAGGAAGGGAGACATTTGCAACCATCAGTGGCTCCACTGGAGAAGGAATGGGCCTCTACTTCCATAAAGAGTTAAAGTCACAGAAGCCCATGGGGGCAGCTCTTTACTGTCCTCCACGGCCACTATGAATTGGATCAGTGTAAACTCAAGCACACTGAATTTATACCATGTTTCACGTGGTCTTCTAAAGCTGAATGTTGCAATTTTTATTTAACTATTTTACTTCTGTACTTACTAACTATGCTTTAGCTACTCTATATTCAAGAGCAAGTTTCAAAGCCTCTTCTGATATTAGTTTTTATGTATTTTTCTTTTCCTATATTTCAATGACCTTTGTGATTCTTATGCTGCCTTCTTTTGTGTGCTGTGGTGTTACTGGAAGGCATGTCGCTGGTACTTTCAAAAGCAACCATGGCCACCCAAAGGGAACAGATTTCAAAAGAATTTCTAGACGAAGACTAGACTGCAAAGATGAAATAGGCTGTACATGTCACAGGAATTTAACCACAAAAACCTTTATGCATAGCGTTCAAACATTGCTGGGTCCTAAAAACCACAAATTTAGTAAGAGAACTTTGTCAGTAATTGTGCAGACATGCAGCTAAATTCAGAAGAGGATATTGAACAAGGGACATGAAAACTGATATCGGATGGAGAAAGCAGAAAATGCCAAAAAGCATTTTATTGTCTATGTAAAGGCATTCAACTTTGTGGCCCATAACAAACTATGGAGAGCCTTGAGAAGAACAGGAATTTCAGAATAGTCGTGTTCATGCAAGGCCTGTAAATAGAGCAAGACTAAATTTCAGTTGTAAAACAGAACAAGAGCTTGTTACTTGGTCTAAAATCTGGAAAGGTGTGCTTCAGGGTTGTATTCTATCACCATACATGTGGCAGTCACCTAATCTGGTGTCAATTTGAGGATTAAGAGTGCAGCCTGTCAGTCTGGCAATAGCCAGTGAGACCTCTACGGGTATGGCCTTCTCCTGCGAATATGGAAAATGTGGTAATTTCTTCTTGGAGGTAGAGACACTGGCCCTCTCTGTTCACTTCCTTGGACACTTTCTAGTGAACAGGGATCTCTACTGACAAGGCTCACTTTCTGTGAGACATCCCTGAGGAGAAATCACATGAACTTACCCTGATGCAGCCAGAAGCCTGGACCTAAAGAAGCCATCTGGAGACTCTTCGAAGCACTGAGATGTGTCTACCACTGCTGACTTTGTATCCACTGTCCTATGATCCTCCTGCATTCAGCATCACTGCATGTGTTTTGTGAGTCTGGAGAAGACTTTTTAATGTCGGATATATGGGCCAGTATCGAACTTATGACTTTGGACTAGACTGGGTCGGGATGTTTTCTTAATGTACAGTTGCTCTAGTATATAAAACCTCTCCCTTATATACATATGTGTGTCTATGGATTTGTTACTCTAGTTCACCCAGACTAACACAATAATTATTCAATCTGTATGCTTAGCAAAAGGAAAGAAAAAGAAGAAGGAGAAGAAGAGGAAAAGGAAGAGGAAGAAAAACAGCAGCAACAACAAAAAGGACAAAAACAAGGATTAAGAGGAGGAAAAGGAAGATGAAGACGAAGAAGAAGAAGGATTCTGTGATTTTTATGACAAAGAGTGGGGTACCAGGATTGGAGGGTGCTTTATTAGCAATCTGAGATATGAAGTCAGGGATTGTAGCATTCAGTATGGATCACACTTCAATAAAAAGAACACCAAAATCTTTAAAACTGGAATGGTAGCTAACTTCATGATAAAGAGAGAAAAGTTTTATATTGGACCCACAGTCAAAGTTTATGAAAGCAGCAATTCAAAGAACCATTACTTTGGGTAAATGTGCTGCACAAGATCTCTTGACAGAGTTGAAAATTAAAGGTGTTACTTTGAAGACTAAGGAGAACCAGATCCAAACCATACTATTTTAATTTGGCTAATATTTCCATTCTTGAACTTCTCAATGTTTGAACAAGAATTTAGAAGAAATTGAGTTCAACAACCAAGATATTAGTGTATATGAAAACTAATGACCAAAATCTTGCTTAATATTTAAAAAAATGAAAACATTTCTCTAGTGAATAAAAAACAGACAAGATTGTTCCCTATTACCAATCTCATTCAGCATAGTGCTGGAAATCTTAGACAGAATCATTAGACAACAAAGATAAATCCAGTGAATAGAATTGGGCAAAGAAGTGAAACTCTCACTAACTGCATATGGTAGGCTTCTGTATTTAGAAGACTCCCAAGACTATTGGAAACAAAAAATTTGGCAACTTCTCCCCTTATAACATTAATAATCAGAAATCAATTACACTTCTGTATACTAATGAAAATAGCTCTGAAAAATGCATCAAGAAAGCAATACTATTACAATACTATTACAAAGGTCCTACAAAGAAATACTTAAAAATAAATCTGACCATTGAAACAAATTTCCCGTAATAGAAAACTACAGCACATGATTACAACACATCAAAAGAGACCTAAAACAATGTTCATTTATAGGAAGGCTTGGTTTTGTGAAGCTATCAATAGTTCCTAAAGATGCTACCATTTATTTGTCAGTTTGTTATACAGTGGAAGCTCATATGTTGCTATGATACTTGAAGCTGTGTTACTGGTATTTCAAATACCAACAGGGTAATTAAAAGTGAACAGATTTCAGCAGACGTTCCATTCTAAGAACAAACCAGGTTGTTATTTTCTGAGGAATTAAGGAATGGAAACCTTACAGGGGGGCATCAAAACTTTATTAGACACCCAGAGAGATAGTGCCAGCCCCCAGGTGTCTTTCTGCAAAAAGAGCTGCCTTCTCAAAATACAGTCAACCATAATGACTTAGATGGAGTAAAAGCCTTTTATTATCAATTGAACAGCTGCAAACATCAATTAATAATCAAGACAATACAGACAATCAATTGCCATTGAAAGTTATGCACCAAAAACAAAGAAAATGTAAAAGAAAATTAGAGATTCCTATCAATATCAAAATTTTCAATGGATTAAATATGAAATCAAGATGACTGGAAAATTATTGGCAGTTGAAATGCAAAGATAGGAAATAGAGAGGAAGGAAGGATATGGAAACTATGGCTGTCGTGATAGCAATGAAAAATATATATCAAGAAAGTTCTTGAAAGGCCAACAATTTCTGATCACAGATACCATTTTCCAACAACTGAAATGGCAACAATACATGTGGATTCCCCCAGTTGGAATGCAGAGAAATTGAATCTGCTAAATTTGTCAGAGAGAATATGGAGCGGGTCAATATAATCAGGTAAAATGAGGTCCAGGAACAACTGTGTGGCAAGAGACGATAAATTTCTTGCATGCAATTTCAGGTTGAAGCTGAAAGCAAACTAAAATAAGACCACCCAATAAAAACAAACAAAAGCCTTTTCCATTGGAATTTTGAAAATATCTCAGAAACACATTTGCTACGTTGAAACAATGGTAGAAGACTCGATTAGCTGTCAGATGACATCAAGAACATCAGACATGAAGAAAACAAAAGATCAATAAAATCCACTAGAGAAAGGAAGGATCACAGTGTATGTCACGAGTGATTTTGAAACTTTTTCTTAACCATAGAATAACTAATGCTAAAGTGCAATTTTTCCTTTTCATATTTTCTGCTTTTTTTAGTTGAAGTTTTGCTGTCATTGTTGTTGGGCTGTTTGTATTTTGTCTTTGTTTTGTATGTTTTTCTGTCTATGAAAACCAGGTTATATAAGTCTGTAGAGACAACATGTAATTAATAGATTCAAAGAGATATGGCAAGGGAGACTGGAGAAAAATGTGTAGCTAACCCTAAAGGACTAGGAAGAGGAAATGTCCTGGAATTTTCTGTGGTGATGATTGGGCAACTCTTGTGAATGTGATTGAGCTGTTTAATTGTGTCTTGGTGAAACTGTTAAAATAAACCAAAAATTTTTTTTAAAAAAGTAAATCTCACAGGGCTGCTGGATGAACAAACTCAAATGTATAATGAAATGGGCAAATACCTAGAATTAGAAAAAAAAAGAAAAGTTGAAAATGTTCAGTTTTCAGCATATCTTAACTTCACAGAACTAAAGAAAAACTTTAGGCCTTGAGTTTCAATATTGAAATATTCTGAAAAGAAGATGGAAAGAATTTACAGCCACTGTGCTAAAAAGAGTTAGTTGATAGTCAACCATTCCAAGAGGTAACATATGATCAAGAACTAGTGATACTTTAACAGATTAGCCAAAAAACAAGGCTCTGGGAATTGACAGAACACCCATTGAAATGTTTCAATGAGCTGATGAAGCACTGAAAACACTCATTCATCTATAGAAAAAATTTTGAAGATGGCTCATTTACGTGCTGATTGGTAGAAATACATATTTGTACCCGTTCTAAAAAAGGTGACACAATAGAATGCTCATATAATAGAACAATATCATCAATATTGCAAGTAGACTTTGCTGAATAGCATCCAACAACATTTAGTTGCAGCAGTATAGCATCAGGAAGCTGCCAGAGTTTCAAGCAAGATTCAAAAAAGGACTTGAATAATGGACTGAGGAACTGCTGATGTCATATGAAAGTTTCCTGAAAGCAGATACTACTAAAAATATGTTTACTTTATTTTTATTTGTTATGCAAAGACATTAAATGGTATGTACCAAAATAGACTAATTATAGCTTTGAGAAGAATGGGAGTTCCAAAACACCTACTTGTGCTCTTGTGTACATGCATCAAGAGACAATTGTATGAAAAAATCAAGGGGATGCTGAATGACCAAACCTTTTTTAAAAAAGGTGTGTGTTAGACTTAAATCCTTTCACACTTTTATTCAACCTATACAATGAGCAAGTAATCAGGTCATCTGAATTATTTTTAAAATCATTTTGGGGAGGTTCTTACAACTCTTTTTACAGTCCATACATCAATTGTATTTGACATATCAGTACATATATTCCATTATTCTTTTCTAGACATTTATTTTCCATTGAGCACTTAGGATCAGCTCCTCTTTTTTTCCCTCCCCCCACCCAACCATCGTGGCCCCCTGAGAGATTGTAGATTGTTGATTATTTTCAAATCTCACACCATTTGTTGCATTCCTTCCCCTCTTCTTTCTGCTGTTCTTCCCCCTAGATAGGGGTGTGTAGTAATGTGCTGTTCATTGTGATTGATGCCCCCTTTTCTCCCTACCTTTCCTGTACCATTTTGATATGTCTATTTTCATCCCGTTCCTGGCTTCCATGTGTTAGGAGTTTTATCTCTTGCCTATAACTATATACATGCTTCTGCCTAGTCTAAATTTGGAAGCAGCACTGGGATCATCCTAGAGGTGTGTTTGTGTGTGTGTGTGTGTGTGTGTGTGTGTGTGTGTATAGGCCTCAATGGATCAGGAGTATAATGTACTCCACTGCACCCTGATTGACCCATCCCCTTTGTGAGAGGATGTTCATTGTCCATAGGTGAACTTTGGGTCTCTTCTCCAGTCCCCCTCTATTCTCACCAATGTATTCCTGCTTGTTTGTTTACTGTTTGTTCAGAATCTTCTGATGCCCCTTGCCTAGTCTCAATGACCCCTCAGGATCACACTGGCTGGTGTGCTTCTTCTATGTGGGTTTGTTGCTTCACTGTTGAGTGGCTGCTTTTCTAAGTTCAAGTCTTTCAGACCCCAGGCACTATCTCTTTTAATAACCTGGCATCATCCTCTGTATTCACCATATCTGCTTGCACACCCATTTTGTCTTCAGTGATTATATCACGGTGCGGGGGTGGGGGAGAGTGTGACATTAGCAACTGCCAATTTGGTACAACAAAAAGTTCTTCTTCTTTTTTTTTTTTAACGAAAAGTTCTTATATTGAGGGAAGGTATGAGCTGAGGCCCAAAGGCCGTCTGCAGCCTAAGTGTATTGCCTTATACAAACATGTACATAGGCCAATGTCACTATTGTTATGTATTAATGTATTTACACAAGTGCACACCTCTGTTCATCTACCTTTACTTTCTAGAGTTTGCCTTTGCCTCTTCCTCCCTACCATCACTTTCCCCCTTTTAGTGCTTCTTTTCGACCAGCCTGGTGTTGATCTAATACTCACAGGATTTCTAACCTCTCCTAGATGCTGGTTCCCCTTCCCTAGATGTTCCCCTGTCTGTGACACCATTTGTTCACCACACCCTTCTCTACACCCTCTTCTTCCTCCTCTACTGTCCAGGGCAATTGGCCCCTTTGCCTTCTCCCTGAACTTTCCTCCCTTGTCCAACCCATACAATTAGGCAAACCATCAATGTGCAGATAATAAGAAAACATACGTTTGAAGGAAATAAAAATCAAAGAGATAATAATGAGAGGAAAAGAAAGAACACAGCAAAAACAAAATCCTACATAGGTCGAGACCTGTTTGCTGGCCTCCACAAGATCCTTTCCCCCGGTCCTGAGGGAGATTCAGAGGCTTCCACTTCTCGCTCAAATTCCATTCTTAGGGCTCCTCAGAGGCTCTTGTGCCTCGGTTTTACTCCAATTGCTGATCTGTTATGCCCATTCGCACACTCCCTGTCTCCCTGCCATGTATCCTTATTATTGTCCCCTGTCTCCATATGCTCCAGTTAGGGGACACCATGTCTTGAGTTGTTAGTAGTCCACAGTCCTCTCTGTGTTCCAGCAGCTCCACTCAGGGACCTCATCTTCTGGGTTTGGTGCTTCTATATGGAGTCCAGGCTAACTGCCCCTTTTTCTTTTTCCTTCTTGGTTTGCTTCCATCTGGGTATGGTCAGTCTGTTCCTTATCTGAAGGTCTAAAGTTGTTCTCTGCCACACACAATTCCAGGGAGTAGTTCAGGTTGGCTCTGGTTGGGGCTGGACCTATAGTCCAGTCTTTACATGCATTCCTCCACATGTGACGTTGCCTTGCTGCTTTGCCCTGCCATTGTAGGGTCCAATTCTGTGGGGACACAACCAGTGTTCTCCCCCTGGGTGGGTTAGTGTCCTGTTTCCCCCATGTCATCATCTCGGTTTCTCACCACACTCATTCTCCCTCCACTTTCCCCCTTTCCTCTTCTTTATGTTGGATTCACATGTACCTCCCTGGGTTTGGTCTGACTTCCCCGCAACTGCCTAAGCTTCTATCTGTGTATTGTGAAGTAAGTGCCTTCTCTTTTATTCCTGCTGTACTGATTATACTTACCTCAGGGGACTCATGTTATGCTCTCCTTTTGAGATTGGCTCACCTTGCTTAGCATAATTCCCTCCAACTCTTGCCATGAAGCGATGTGTTTCATATGTCTGCCAGTGCTTTTTAGTGCTGCAAAGTACTCCTTTGTGTGTATGTGCCAGACTTTACTAATTCACTCTTCTATCAATGGAAATTTAGACTCTTTCCAAAACTTTGTGATTATCACTATAACACAATAAACACTGGAACACAGATGACTAGTTGTGTTTTATTTCTTATCTCCTCTGGTTATATGCCCACTAGAGGAATGACTGGGTCATAAGGTAGATCAATTTTCACTTGCATTAAGTATCACCAGATTGCTTTCCATACTGACTGTTCACACTTATATAACCACCGGAAGTGGAAGATAGTTCCTATTTTACCACATCCCCTCCAATATTTCTTGTTCTCTGATTTTCTGATTTGGACTAACTCAGGGTCTTAGATGGTATCTCATGGTTGTTTTAATGTGCATTTCTCTTACAACTATTGAATGCAAACACTTTCTCATGTGTCTCTTGGCCATATGGGTTTCTTCCCTGGTAAAATATTTTGGTTCTTTTGCCCACTTCTTTGGTTGGCGGGGGGGGGGGGGAGTAATGCTGTTTTCCTCTTTTGCAAACCATGAGGGTGTCATACATTTTGTCATAAGCCCTTTTTCCAGTGTGTCATTACTAAAAATCCTCTCTTAGTGTATGGATCTTTTCAGGTCTTTTGCCTACATCCTCAATGGGCAGTTAGTTTTGTTCTTTTTGAAAAGTATCAGGGAATAATAGGTTTTAGTTATAAGGCCTTTGTCTGATGTGTTTTTGCTAAAGATGTTTTCCCAGTCGATGGGCTCACTGATTATTTTTTTCATGAAATCTTTGATGTACACAGGTGATTTATCTTCACTATACCCGGCTTTTCAATTTGTGACTCATCTGTATTTATGTCCTTCCCTATATCTGATAGCCTATATATTTCCTGGGCCAAGGTTCTCAGCCTCATCCCAATTCCCTCACAAATGGCCATAATTGTTTGCGGTTTTACCTCAAAATCTGTGATCCGCCATGAGTTTATTCTTCTGTGTGGAGTGAGGTAAGGGTCTTGCTCCATTTTTTTTGCAGCACCATTTATTGAAGAGAGCACTATCTTTGCATTTGATATTTTTGGACCACTTATCAAAAACAAGTTGCCTGTATCCTGATGTTTTTATTTCTGGGTCTTCAGCTTTTTTCCATTGGTCAGAATACATGTTGTTATACCAGTCTACAGTGTTTTGACAACTGTGCCATATAATAAATGCTAAAGTCAGGTAGCCAGCCCTCCCACTTTGTCCTTCTTCTTGAAGAGTTCTCTGCTAATCCTGGGTGTCTTCCCTCTCCAGGCGAAGTTGGTAATCAGTTTTTCCAATTCTTTGAAAAAGGATGGTGGCATTCTTATGTGGGTAGCATTGCACTTATGTAGTGCTTGGGTAGAACTGACATCATTACCTTATTGAATCTTCCAATCCATGATCACGTGGTATTCTTCCATTTCTTGGGGTCTCTCTTAATTTTTTATAATAGTGTTCTATAATTCTCTTTATACAAATCTTTGGGTTTTTTTAGTCAGGTATATCTCTAGATATTTTGCTTTATGCTTTGCTGTTGTAAAGAGTACTACCAGTTTAATAGTTTCTCCTGTGAACTTGTCTGATGTATATAGAAGACCTATAGACTCCTGTGTGTTGATCTTATATCCTGTCACTCTGCTATATTCCTCTATTGCTTCCAACATTCTACTAGTGTAATTTAGAGGACTTTCAATATATAGAATTATATTGTCTGTGATTAATGATAATTTCACCTCTTCCTTCCCAGATGTAGACTTTAATGTTTTTTCCTTGTCTCATGTTGCTAGCTAGGACCCCCAGTATGATGTTAAATAGGAGTGGGGATGAAGGGCATCCATTTCTTCTCCCCTCTTTCAGTGGAATTGTTTTGTCTTTTCTCCATTGACTATCATGTTGGCTTTGGTTTTTCATATATACCTTGTATGATAGTGAGGAATTTTCTTTCTATTCTTATCTTCTTGGGTGTCTTAAACATTAATGGGTGTTCAGGGATGTCAAGGGCTTTTTCTTCATCTGTTGATATCATGTAGTTCTTCTCTTTTTTACCTATTATGTGATGAATACTATTAATGGTCTTTTGTATATTGAATCATCCCTGGTATGAATTCCTCTTGGACAAAGTAAATTATTTTTTAATGTGCTTTTTTGTATTCTATTGGCCAGTATTTTGTTAAGGATTTTTACATCAGTGTTCATTTGGGATTTTGGTCTGTAGCTCTCAATTCTTGTGGGATACTTGCATGGTTTAGGTATCAGAGTTAGACTGACTTCATTGAAAGAGTTAGGGCATTTTATGTCTTTTTCTATGTTCTGGAAGGATTTGTGGAGGATTGGTGTCAGTTCTTCCCTGACTGCTTGGTAGAATTCTGTGAATCCATCTGGCTCACGTGATCTTTTTGTTGGTAATCGCTTAATCGCCTTGTCTATCTCTTTCATTGCTATGAGTCTGTTGAGATTCTTGACATCCATCTGGGATAATCTAGGGAAGGGTTCTTTTTTTCAAATATTTGTGCATATCTTCCAAGTTGTTGGAATTGTTAGAGTACAGACCTTCAAAGTACTGTGTAGTTATCTTTTTTATTTCATTAGAGTCTGTTCTTATGTCCCCTGTTTCATTTCTCATCCTTGCAATTAAAATGTGTTCCTTTGTTTCTTTGGTTAGGCTTGTCAGTGGTCTATCAATTCAAAGAACCAATTTCAAAGAACCAACTTTTAGCTGCATTAATTTTTCCATAGTTTTCTTATTTTCCCTCTCCTATATATCAGCTCTGATTTTTATTATTTCTAACCTTTTGCAATTAGTAGGATTTTCCTGTTGACTCTGCTCTAATTGGTGTAAATTTTTTGTCAGCATATCATCCACAAGTCTCTGTTCTTTTTCATGTGTACATTTATTGCTATCAGCCTTCCTCTGATAAATGCCTTTATTGTATCCCAAAGGATTTGAATGTCGTATTTTCTTTCTCATTGGTTTTTAGAAACTTCCTGATTTCATCTCAAATCTGAGTCAATACCCACTCCTTTTGCAGTAGAGAATTATTCATCTTCCAATTGTTTGCCCTTGTTTTCTTCACCATTCTTCTGTTGATTTCTAATCTTATGGCACAGTGATCAGAGAGAGATGCATGTATAATTTCTATATGTGTGAATTTATTCAAGTTTGACTTGTGTCTCAGCATGTGGCCTATCTTTGAAAATGTGCCATGTGGCCAAGAAAAGGATGTAGTTTTTGTTGTTGTTTGGGTGAAAAGCTCTGAAAAAATAATTATCAAGTCAAGTCTTCCAATTGTGTTCCTTAGATCTATAGCCTCCTTGTTGGGTTTCATTCTCAGTGATCTGTCTTTTGTAGAGTGGTATAATTGTTGAACCTATGATTTCTTTTTTCATCTTTTGGAGTGTTTGATGAATTTCGTGGGTGTCTCCTAGGGTGCATATATATTTATTATGCTCACTGGTTTTCCTCTACTGTTCCCTAGAGCATTATATAGTGCCCATTTCCTCTTTTTATGGCCTGCTCCTTGAGATTAATTTTGTCTGATTTTAAGATTGCTTCCCCTGCTTTTTTATTGCCGTTTGCATAGTATATTTTCCTCCAGCCTTTAATTCTCAACCTTTGTTTTTGTCTGCAAGCTTAAGATATGTCTCCTGCATGCAGCAGATCAATGGTTTGTGTTTCCTAAGCCAGTCTGTTAGCCTCTGCTTTTTAATGCCTTAGTTTAGGCCATTGAATTCAGTATTATTACATCTATTTGTGGTCTCTGGTATCACCTTGTAACTTTTATGTTGGGTGTTTGCCTAGCTTGCTTCCTTATCCACTTGTGTTCTGTGTGTGTGGTTCATTTTTGCCTTCTTTCGAGTATTGTTTTTTCTTTGTCAACCTATAGGTGAAATTGTTCTATGTGATGATCTCTTATTTGCACTTGATGAGTGTTGATCTTCTTTCCATATAGGATCAGCAAGGATCTTTATCAGGCCTCATTTTTTTGTGTGTGCATTCTTTGAGTCTTTCCTTTCCTGGAAAAACTTCTTCTCCAGCTATATTAATAGATAATTTCACTGGGGGTAGTATTCTTGGGTTTGTGTGGTTTTCCTTCAATTTTTGGAATATGTTGCTCCATTTCCTCCTCTTCTCTGTCGTGTCTGCTGATAGGTCTGAACAGACAATTGTTGAAGTACTAATATAGTGACAATTTGCTTTGCCCTAGCTGCTCTTATGATCTTTTTCTTTTCCTCATATTTGGAAAATTTAACTATTATATGTCTTGGTGATTTTTTGGGGTTCCATCTGGCTGGTGTTCTTTAAGCTTCCTGAATACGTGCCTGATTTTTATTTATTCATGCTTGGGGGTTTTCCTATAAGAATTTCCTCACTATTCATATTGCTGAATTATTTGTTGTGTCTTGTTTCAGCAGTCCATTTATTCTAATATTGTTCATCTTCATAGCACCATACATAGCTCTCAGGTTTTCTTCAGCTTCTCTGATTTTTTTATTTGACTGATTTTCCCATTTGTTGAGGTCTTTTTTATCTTCTATGTCACTGGTGTGATTCTCTACTTCCTCAATTCTGTGGGAAAAAGCTGTTAATTTGCCACTGGACTTGTTACTTCAGCCCTTAAATCTTGTATTTCCCTTTGGTATGTTTCCTTTATCTCCACTATCAATTCATTCTTTTTCTGTATTGCTTCCCTCATATCCTTTATTTATTTCAAGCAGCATTCAGAAAATTTCTTTCAGGGACCAGTCAATATATGTTTTTTCCTATGTACATAGTTAGGTTCACGACTTCTTCTGGCATTGTCTTCTCTTTCTCCTGCTTTTTCATTGGCATTTTTGAAGCTGATTGCTGTATATGTGTTATTGTAGAGGATCCTGGACCCACCTTGCATAGTTGAAGAGCACTGGACTCCCTCTTAGAGGACTCATGTGAGTGGTTCTAAAAACTTCCTGCAGATAGCTGTACTTGGGGCTCAGAGTACTGCTGTGTGTTCCTGTGGTTTCACTCTTACCACAGCTGGCCAATATTTAGTTATGTGGAATGTAAGTTGGAGAGTCCTTTCATGGGATGCTGGTCAGGTTGTTGTGGGACCACGAGGGGGTGCATTTCACTGGATGATCTCTTAGTAAGACATAGTGGTTTGTCTCAATGATCTTGGAGGACCTCAGGTGGTGTGTGGTGTTTCTCTCTGTATTATCTGAAGTGCCAAGGTGGATGTGTGGGTGTGTCCTCCCTGGTGTAGAGCACTGTAGCAGGCAGACAGAATTACCCTAGTGAGAGAGATTGCCTTTGAGGTTGAGCGGATATTCTTTAAGCAGTGTGGAACATGAGTGGTGGTGGAGAGGAGTTCCACCAGTCACTTGCAGAGCCTTAGAGCATAGGCTGGAGTTCCCCCAGTGATTTGAAGAAGAGCACCCCCCAGCCACTTGGAGTATGGGGGAGGGCTGGCATGACTTATCCAGCTGCATATAAAACCGTAAAACCAACAAATGCAGGCAGGAGACCCCCTCAGCTGGGCTTTCAGAATTACCCTGGGTGGAAGGGATTGGCCTGGAAGATGATAATGAGTTGTAAAAGGAAAGAGAGAGAGAGAGGAAAAGAAAAAGTAGGAAACAAAGACAGGAGCAAAAATGCCAAGCAAACTAATTGCCACTCACAGAAAAAAGTGTTAAAACTAAACTAAAGTAGGAACTGTCATAAAAGGAAACTAAAAAAAAAGAAAATAGTCTGCTGAGACTGTAGTTGGAAAGAAAGAATGGATAGAAAAGGAGAAAAGAAGACAGAGTGAAAGCTGAGTAAAATAAATGGGGGAAACTCAGAAGAAGAGAATAATACATAGCGGAAACCTGTGGTAGCTGTAGGATTGCTTCATGCCATGTGCAGTACTGTCACAGACACCAGATTGTAGCTCTCCCCACTGGGTGGACAGAGTTGCTGTAGGCAGAGTGTCAGGGACTGGTAACCACCAGTGACATATGGAAGGAAAGACAGGGAGAAGAGAAAAACAGAAAAGCAGAAATAGAGTAAAAGAAAAAAGAGAAAGAAGAGAAAAACACAACCGTGTGCACTAAGATTGACTGTGATGGCAAAGGGAGTAAAAAAGAGAAGGAAACCAAATAATGATAGTGATCCCTGCTTCACTGAATGTGCGTCTAAAGGCATTTGAACCCTGCTCCAAGATAGCAGGTTGGTGTGCTTTTTCAGTGCAGGAACCCAATGATGCTGGGCAGAATTGCCTGGTTGGAAAGAACACATTATAGGCCCAATGGAGGTTTCCATAACAGCACAGCATAGAGTGCTGTAGAGGGCTGTCACAACTGCCTTGTGTGGTGTGCAACCCTCCCACAGAGGGCAGGCTTGACTTGGTGGCAGGTAGTGGTCTGGAATCCAGCAATAGAGATTGATAGAACAGAGCAGGAGAGAAGAGGGAAAAGGAAGAAAAGAAGGGGAAAGAAAAAAAAAGGAAAAAGTAAAATTTGCGCCTGTTGACAGTGACTGTGCCATGAATGATAGGAGGGTGAGAGAATGAAGAAAGAATAGAGTGGTGAAGAAGGAGATACCCGAGGTTTGATTGACTGACGGTGGAGCTTCAGGAATTCCAACTCTGCCTCAAGGAATCAGGGTGGTATGCTCACTTGTTGTAGGGTCCCACAGATGCTGGGTGGGATTACCCTGAAAGTCAAGATCACAATAGCGACTAGGTGACAGTTCCCAGCAGTACAGAGTAGTGGGTTTCACTGGTATACCTACCTTGTGCTGTATGTAACACTATGGGGGCGGGCGGGGCAGGGTGTTCTCTCAGTCCCATGGAGGGCCCCTTCCCAGCTGTATGTAGACTCAGTGAGAGCTGATTTGGGTTTATGAGTCAATCTAGACTGCTTCTGCAAGGGTCCTCAAATTTTTTAAGCAGGGGTCAGTTCACTGTCCCTCAGATCGTTAAAGAGCCGGACTAAGGTTTAAAAAAATTATGAACTAATTCTCTGTGTGCTGGGAGGAGTCAGTTCCTAAGCAGGACAGACAGTGGAGGCAAAAGCACATGATGACTGGATAAATGTCCTCCGTGGCCGCATGTGGGCCTCAGTCCATAGTTTGAGGATGCCTGGATGCCCTGATCCCTGTTTCCCTGAATGTGGGTCTCAGAAATGTTGTTTTGTCCCTCTCTGGCCCTGCCTCAGCTAAAGTAAAGTTAGATTAAATTGGATCCCTGGCTTGGGGCTCTGACTCCAAGTTTGCTCCATTCTTATGTAAATGTGTTAAGACAGTGATTAGATTTTAATCCGGATACCAATGAGGGGTGGGTAGGGGTGGGGGTTGTTCTTGATTAAAAATATGGAGAAACAAATTTTCATAGGACACAAAAATAGTATTGTAATATATTTATTTTAGTTTTAAAACACCATGGGACATTAAATTGTTAAAAAGTGGGACGTCTGGTCACTTTAAAATATGCCTGGGATTTGCTGTTTTTTTAATACTCAAAAAAATTTTTTATTATTATTTTGGACTCATGAGATCCCTTGGTTTGATTTGGGGGCTGTCACACTTGAAAGGGGCCGATCCAGCTTATTAAAAAGCTTGTTTGGGCAGAGCCCCAGTGGCGTAGTAGTTGTGCACGGGACTGCGGCCTACTGGGATGGAGGTTCAATTCCAGCTCCACCAATTCCAGCTCCACTGAGCAAAGACTGGGCCTCCTACTCCCACCACCAGAGGGCAGTGATGCCTTTAAAAAAAAAGGTTGTTTGCTTCTCGCGAACTGGGACTCAATTCGCCACCTGGACTTTGAATAGCTATATACTTGTTTTCTGCCACACCTTGCCCTGACTTGGGTAAATTCCTTTTTTTTTTTCTTCCCCCTTCTCCAAATTATGGCTCCCACCACCCCAGTTCCCAGGTTCTAAGTTCAAGACAGCTAACTGCGCAGGGATCTTGGTGTGGGGTTCAGTGGCTGGGTCACAGGGTTCTCCTGCGTCTGGGATGATGTCTCCTTTAGAACATCTGCCTGAGGAAATCGCAACTGGCAGCGAAACTAGGGCAGAGAGCCCACAAGCCGAATACGCCGAACCTAGGGCGATGTAGTGCAGTCTTGGTTTGGTTTGTGAGTGGAAGTCACAAAAAAGAGTGGCTCAGGACCTGGTACCCAAGTTCTAATTTCAGGACTCCATCTCCCAGTGCCCTTCGCCTTACTTCTCTCTTTTCTGGTCTGGCAGCAGGAGCTCCAGGAGGGTGTTTCATAACCAGATGCCATTTTCCTCCTCTTTCTCTCATTGCTTTCTTAAGCAGCATTCATTTACTAAAGCTTTTAACCTGCCTAATGGAAAACCTAATGTATTTTAGACTTTAATATTTTCCAAATAAGTATATTTCCCTTACATGAATGGTAGTTTACATACAATACCATTGGCCAGATTGATGACACTGTTTTTAGAATTACAAAATATTTCACAGCAGTGACTTCATGAAGGAGTCAACAAGCTTATAATACTACCGCTATAGTGGACAAGGGATATATCTATATCTATATCATATATATCTATATCTATCTATGTCTTTTGAGCCGGCACTTAATTCTAAACCCAAATGTGAGAGATAGTTCTTACAAGGTGACCCTGCTTATTATTTTCCCTAATGAGATGATCACTGATGACATGATGCTAGAGCAATGTGTGCTGAAGAAATCACATGATGCTCAGTTAGCAGGATAATGGCGTCTGTGGTCTTAACTGCTTTACGTCAAATTAAGTATTTATCCACGCGAGGTGTCAGTTAAGACAACGTGGAAGGAGCACACCAGAATGCATTATCCATTGACTGTAAAAAATAAAATCCAAGATCAGCAGAGGGAATTGTATTAGAACTGACATGCTGAGCACTTGGTTTTCAGAAGGCTAGGAATGACAGTGAACATGCTCAGTCCATGTGTGGGATCCCCATGTAGAGTAAATCACCATCACCCTTGAGTTTCCTCAGGCCATTATAGGCTTGCTCTCAATCAGGATGTATTATTACAGGTATAATTAGGTTAACATTGAGCTAATTATTACTTTCCCCCCTTTTGATCCATTCTTAATTTGTTCTTTGTATTATCTTCTGCTTTCCCTTGGATGCAAATTTATCTACTAGTTCACAGTCAGTGTTGTGGTTTTTAATAAGATTTCCTCCGTATAAAAATCAGGATGTCTCTCAATAGACACAGTAGCAAGATTAATTTCTCCTTAGGATTATGGAAGAGGTGGCCAGAGGTACTGGAGACCTAATAATTATGAGAATAATAATAATATATATAAATATATATAAATAATATATAATAATGGGTATACTAATGAAGGAAATGTCCTAAAATTAATTGTGGCGATGATTGCAAAATTGATCATTGAATTATGTTATACCTGTGTTTGTTTGTCAGTCAATGTGTCGAAAATATTGGGGACATACTTCCTGGATCACAGCAATGTATAAACCATCATTGTAGAACAAATTCACGGATTCACAAAGACCATGAGGAGTATAACTTTGCAAATGCTCTGAGCATTTATGGTCTGTCCTTCATATTGGTGTTGGTTAGCATGCACTCCACAACAATCAGTACTATTAACTAATATCTGTCCTTCATTATATGTTTTATTCATTTTCTTTGGAGTGCCTCCTTATTTTCTGGCTCTACCCAAATCCTCAAATTTAGCCACAATATGTTATTACCGTGTCCTAGAATTAACATTTTTCCTAAGTGGCCTTACTTCCTTTCATTGACAGAACTATCACCAACCAAATACAGATTATACACACATATATTGCTCTTTAACAATTGTTCTTTTCAGATGCTTTTACCCTACAGAACAAGGTGTTAAAAATGTTTACATATTAGACCATTTATAGACTAAATTCTGCAAAGACTTTATAGAATACCTTCTGTTCCTATATAAAACTAAGTGTGATCTCATATTGATTCCTGTCATCTTTTTCCACATTAGTCTTTAAGCTTTTCATTCGTTTTTTACTTGTGAAGCCCAATCCCAAGAGTGAAAAGAAAAGAAAAAAAAAAACAGCACCTGGCTTTCACCATCCTCCCCCACTGTTTAATGTTTTTAAGTATTTGGTCCCAGTACACAGAGATCATGTTCATAATTGATAGTCTTGGATAATAAAATGTAGTATTCTAAGGACAAGGTGCTGAAGAAGTGTTATTTTTTAAAATGCTCTATTTAAAGAAGGAAGTTATAAACTTCACATTTAAGATTCCCCAGGTCCCTGCTCAGCATTTCTGTGTCCAGAGAGAGGCGGGGGCAGGCACATGGAGCTGGTTCTCTGCAAAGTCTTCCTGAGGAGAGGGTGCCCCTTCTGAGCAGTGTAGGGTGCAGTCTAAGTGGCAAATAACAACCTGTTTGAGTAAAATAAATAAACAAATAATAAATAAAATTCCCCAGAGCTAACTAAATTAAAAGGATAAGGCTGATACACACCTCATATATTACAATGAAGAGGTTCAGACAACCGACAACCATTTTCAAACTTGAAACCCTCTCTAGTGGAATGTTACCATCACTTTTACCCACCTACCTGCATATTTCTCCAGCAGTTGAGGATGAACTCCAAAAAGTTTACCTTAAAGATTTGGATTCACTCATTCAGACAATCTATACAAGTTTAGTGGATGCTTGACAGGCATTTCTATAGCCTGTTCTGCATTCTGAAAGAAATAAAATCATTCCTGTCAGGAATATTATATTATAGTGAATACTCAGCTTTGCTAACAGATTCATTTCTTCTTATTTTTGAAGTCTCTGTAGTAAATTCTTTTAGTAAGTAAACTTGCAAAAATAAAATATTATATACTCAATTCTCACCCTTGCTGATTCCTATTTCTCAAGAATGAACCAGACTAAAGCATGTTGTGCTGACCTATTATAAAGAAACCTGGAAACAGAAACCTAGAAACGGTTTTCTAGATACCGTGAAAAAAGGTGACAAATATTTCAGTGATTATTTGAATTTTATAGACTACTTAGGGTTAAATATAATTTTAGTTTACCTTGAATTTACCAATATGAGTGTACTTCCAGATAGTTCAGACCAAATGTGCTAGGTCATGCTGACGGGAGTGTTGATAAACACGCTCTTGATTAGTTGACTTATTCGGATTCAATAATGGGATGTGAAAAATAATTTTGAAACCTTGATTATAAAGAAATCAAATATATTCAAGTGTTGAGAGAATCGATAGTTTGGTTTAGATTGCAGATGTGAGATGCTTACACCAAACAGTCCTGTAAATATACCCCGGTGTAGATACCTAATTCAGGTCATTAAGAAGATATCTGGACAGAGTGTTTGAGAAGTGCTTAGATTTTACATTTGACTGACCCTAACATCAAGATATACTTAGTGCTAAATCAATACTTCTATATCCACTGATCATAATAGAGTCTATTTTTTGTCAAGGAAATAAAAAATAGTAGTCCTCCTGGAGCACTGAGGTTCATAGTATGCTGCTAAACATGGGGTCAGCAGTTTGAGCCCCCCAAGTGCTTTTCAGGGGAAGGGGAGACTATCCACACTCTAAATACGCACAGCCTCAGAAATCCAGAAAAGCGATTTTACTCAATTTTATAGGGGTGCTTTGAATTACATTTGATTCTGAGAATGAATTTGCTTCCAAAGATGAAAGCTATTTTTTCCCAGTGAGCTTCTTACTTCTAGTTCTAATTGCTGTATCGTGTTTGCCTTTATATTTTCATAACACATGGCAAAATTCTCATAGTGGTGCTAATCCTTATATGAGGTTAGAGAATGAGAGAGGATTGAAAAGTGTTTGACATCAAAGGCAGTTCTAAGCCGCATGGAAAACCAGACTTATTAGTATCATCAACATTAAAAGTACAGCTCTCTGCTTATCCTGGGAGTAAATCAAATGTTTTAGGAGAAAGCACTGGAACAGTGTAAGGTTGATTAATTGTGATCCCAAATTATTCCATGATTTCCCCTTAGTGTTCTCTCTTTATTGAACGAATCAATAAAACTGAAGGATTCAGGAAATAATCATTAAACTGCCAAATATATGCCTTTATGTCTGTTTTATTTTCATATCTCAAAGATACACAGAGCATCAGATGCTTATTTGCTAGAAAAACCTCCGCATATTTGCACTCTGATCGCATTGAATTCCATCATCTGCGCAGCTCAATGATTCAAGCAAGAGATCAAGTGCCTTGATTGTTGAATGATTCCCAAAGATTCTGTGTCATAAGCACATATCATCCTGATAATGTGACCTTTAGAACAGAATCAGATACAAAGTGCATTGTTTTTGTTTTCTATTTTTTATTTATTTATTTATTTTTATTTTGGGGGCATCACTGCTCTTGGTGGTGGGAGTAGGAGGCCCGGCCTTGCTGCTGGATTTGAACCTCCAACCCAGTTGTGCACACAACCACTACGCCACCAGGGCTCAGCCCACAAAGTGCATTGTTAATATTTATATTGGACACCAGTTTGGAAAGTAATTCCATGACAATAGGGATCACTCACATCAGTAAAATATATTAACTTAATTTACAAGTGAAAGATCAAGTACAATTTTTAAAACGAACAAAGAGGTATTACTCATGTTTGTAAAGGATTATTTGAAATTGAAAAGATCACATTTCACGTGTTACACTGGCAATTTCCTTGTGTGACTTCAATGGAAACAGAACATGGAAGAGACTCCGTTTATCTGATAGATAGGCAACAGCGGAAGGCGTATCACCTGAGTGCTCTTTCTTAAACTGAATGGCATCATATGCTCTGTGAAGACATTCATAAGGAGACACGACACTGAGAACTGGGTCTTTCTCTTGTTCCCTTCCTCCTTTCCTGCCATCCCCCCCCTTATTGTGTCCTTTCATTTCTTCTTTTCTTCATAGCTTGACCCCATTTGCCTTGGATAGTATATAGTCTATGAGAGTTAAATGCATATTCATTAAGTTAGTCAATTAAAACCTGTGTTATGATTGCTCTGCCATCAACTGGAAATAAAAATTTCGTAATTGGTACCAAACAGTTCCCCCAAACAAAGTTTTTTCTTACACAGATTATTAACTCTTTAAAATCCTTACATTTGTTCCACAATCACGCTATGCTAAATTTACACACATACTTTAAGAGATCTCTAAAATAATTTTCTTCAACTCTTTAATGAGATAAAATTCAGTTGGTTCCAAAATATATAAAATGGCACTAAGCCAAAGTAATCAAAATTAGAATAATAGTTTATTCCTGAATGGTCCATACAAAGAGTGAAGACATCATCAATTATCAATAAAGTCTGGACAATATATAAAAATAAATTTTATGTAAAAAAGAAAATGTTGGCAGTTTATTTTTACTAATAAAATTATGGTCCTGCTAATGTTAATGATGATGAGGGTGATGATAATGTTGGTATATCTCTATATATGTCAAACATATGAGTCAAACACATATAGAGTTGGTATCTCTCTCTATATAAATATATATATATATATATATCCATTTCATACATTACCAATTTAATCCTAACAACAATCTTCTAAAGTAGGTTTTATTAAGTTATATGAATTCTAAAGTTGATTTCATAAATAATATTCATAAGATATTCTTTGATGTTCTATTGATATTCTTAGTATATATTTAAAATTATATATACATATGCCTAGGAACTTTGGTGGCTATTGTGCTTCATATTATGCTGCTAATTGAAAAGCCAGTAGTTCGAACCCACAGGTGACTCCAGCGTTTGCTCCACAACGTTTTATTTTTTCCTTTCTGTTTGTCAATATACTAAGCATCTGTAAACATGGGCCATTTGAACACCAGAGGGTAACTATTCATGCTTACTTTTTCCCACTTGTGTTCTTTTATCTGTTCATGGTCCACTGACAGAGAAAGAAGTCAGTGGATGCCAATATGGATGCCAAGGAAATATAGATATTGTTATTCCACAAGATTCATGTATATATTTTTTCAGTTCCATGGTGTTTATTCTAACTTATAGTGGCATTATAGGGCATGTTCAAACTGACCCTGTGCATTGTCTAGGCTGCATATCTTCCCCCCAAATTCAGCCTTATCGTTTTCCCATGGAGTAGCTTGTGGGATAGGTCTGCTAATCTCCAACTTGGTAGTTCTCACTGCGTGGGAGTTACTTGATCTGTTAACAATATGAGACTTAAGAGTGAGAGGGTAGGGTTTAGCCTGCCAACCAGTTGGCAGCTTGATGACCTCACTAAGAGGCACAAAGGAGACAGACATAAGCTCAATCCCCGCAAGGCACACAGAACTACACTAGAGTCCTAGGGCTGAAGGAGCCACATGAAGACCCCTGACAGTACTTAGATGCCTCTACCACCACTGCATCCACAAGACTTTCCACCCACTGGTTGCTATGTGTCAGAATCAACTTGATGACAGCGGTTTGGGTTTATTATTATATATACACATACATATGTGTATGTGTGTATATATATGTCTGTGTGTGTATATATATATTAGTGGGGCTTAAAAAAATCATGCAGTAGTTCCATTATCTTCCATTCTTTTTTTATATCTTCCATTCTTCTATGAACTCTTTGAAGACCCATCATGAATTTATAGAGAATTTATGTAGTTAAGAATAGACATACGGATACTCATTTTATAGTAGGATATAAGTAAGTATATATATATTTGAATATAAATATAGGTAAGGAACTCTGGCAATGTAGTGGTTACAAGTTGGGCTGTGGTCCACATGGTTGACACTTCAAAACCCCCAGACATTTACTGGGAGAGGTTTGCTCTTCTGTGGATGGTGATAGCTTTAGAACCCCCCTGACGAGATGCTGTGCATCAGTATTGACTCGATAGTGGTGAGTATGCTAATAGATAAAGGTAGATGTGTGTACATATGTACATACAAGTGTGTTTATATATGCATGCTTATAGGGTGCATGTGGTGTTCATTCCTAAAGCTCATGAAAAATGAAAGTGAAACATAATACATACAATTTTCCATTAAATTAGCTTGATGAAAATTCTATGTAACTATTTAAAATTCTTACAGTAATCTGAGCAGCATCTTTAAACCTAGAAATAAATAGGAATAATTCACTCTTGTTTAAGAGACACAGAGTGAAGTAATCCATTGCTTAAAACTGTCACACCTTCCTTTGGTATTTTCTATTCAGCTATGAGCAATGATTTTTATACTCATCAGAAATTCTCAGAATGATGACTGGGGATAGAAGGCAGTCTTCATATCAACAAACACTTAACAACTTCCAGCAGATGTTGTAAGAGGCTGCACTGATTTGTCCTACAATCAGCTGGACAATTGTTTCATTTAGTTTCTTTTGAAATCCAATGTATCTGTTTTTGTCTGATTGACAGGTGTGGACTTTTTCTCTCTTGATTTTTTTCTTGCCATTTTAAATGGATATAATGTTTTCATAAAAGACCGGATATATTTTCTATTTTTCTTGCTCAAAATTTAAAGTGACACTGTCTAGTAAACATTAGCAAAAACATAGGGATTTGCCTTTTAATTCAATTTCTGTGCACAAGAAACTATATATTCTATACTTACAGATGAAATTATTTTATATAATATTGATTTTATAACTATCAGATTAGAAAATTACAAATGGACAAATATTAAGAATTTATTTGAAATTGCCCAGGTACCTGAATATACATATTATATTAAAATTTTTATAAATAGTTAAATAAGAAATGCACAGCTTAAGAAATAAGTGACCTTAACATTTCATATGCTTTAGAAAATATCTCTAGTTTTCTTCTCTTCCTTTATATATAAAGTACATTTTTCTCAACATTAAGTTTTATTAGTATATATATATATATATATATAACACCTATGTATATTTAAAATAATATCACTGGATATATTTTGATGATATTTTCAAAGCTGGTAGAAATACTATCTTAAGAAATATATGATTAAATAAGCAGTGCAATATACTTACCCCAAAGTAATTTTTACAGGTATAATCAGTTTTGACATAGTTATTTTGTATTAGCATTAGGGTTTCCTCATTTACTTCTTTTCATGGTCTTATGTGATGGAAAATCTATATTATTTCTGGAAGATAATAAGGCTTAATTTTGAAATACATGTTTAATTGGATGAGCAATATAAATTTTGTCAAAAGAATGATGCAATGGAAACCAATGTGACTGTCCTATTTATTTCTTGAAATGGTGATGCTAACACTCTAATGTGGATGTGGCAATATTGTCTTACTCTTTCAAGATGAATATATGTTAATTTTGGTAGGCTACTATATTAATAGAAACTATTATTTCAAATTTTGTATGGAAATGGTTAAAGTGTAGGTAGGAAAGATCAATTCCATCTAACCCAATCTATGCCTTTACTCTTTCCAATAGGTTGGATTTAGACACAAAACAAAATGATGACCCCCTTGACACAGAGAGAATCCAACTTTGCATCTAACTCAGCCTCCTGTCAGGGCAATGTTAATTCAGTTATATGATCCTGAGTCTATAAAAACCAAACAGAAAGAACACACTTGGTATTTTTCAAAATGAAAGAACTACAGGAAAATCCAAGCCTCTAGTCAAGAGGCAATAGTAAAGGATTATATATTGCGTATGAGAATTGAAAACGAATAAATTTAAGAATAAATGGAAAAATATAAATAATCCTGTAATGAAAATAAGTGCTCAATATTTGACCATATTTAGAGAGAGTCTATTAATTTAGAATTGGTATTTAATGGCAAAGTGAAAATTTTAATGAAGACATTTTCAAGAAAGAAAGGTTCAGGAATTGATGAGTTACCAAATTAAAAATCAGAACATGTGGAGCTGGCACTATAAATTTTTGTTGACCATGCCAAAAAATTTGGACGATAATATTTGGTCAGCCAATTTAAGAGATACATATTTGCACCCATTCCAAAAAAACTGATCTAACAGGATAGATAAATTATTTTAAAATGCCTTCAAAATTACCTGCAAGAAACATTGTTCTTAGGGTATTTTCAAAATGAATGCAGCAGTATATTCCAGAGATCTCTGAGAAATTCAAGCCAATTCACAAGAGGATATAGAACAAGTGATATCATAATTGATGTCAGCTAAATCTTGGATTACAGCAGATAATACTATAAAGAATTCAAAGACATTTGAATATATGGACCATGACAAACTGGTTAACTTTGCAAAGAGTGGGATGCCAAAACAACAAATTGCACTCATGCAGAAACTAACAAGAGGGAGTCGAGGGCTTCCCAGAAGGGCGAGAAGATAGTGAGGGCTTTTCAATCAGAGAAATGTAAGCAGGTTACATCATTACATCACATTTATTCAATATGTGGGCTGTTCAAGTAATTTCAAAAACTGGATTACAAAGAGAATGGAGCAAGCAACACATTTGGAGAAATAATCCAACCTTGAATTGGCAGATGAGATCACCTTGTTCACAGAAGACTGAGAGGACTCGACACATGTATTAATGAAGATCAAAGAACGTAGTCTTCAGTATGGATTATACCTGTAAACAAATACTAATATATACATATATTTACATGTGTGTGTATAGACACAAACACATATCCTCACAACTGTTCTAATAAATGACATCATGGTAAATGGATGAAATTTTAATACTGGCAAGCTTCTTATCTCAGTTGAGTCCACAATCAATAATCATGGAACCAGAGGCTGATTGATTTCTCATATCTTTTAGCAATCTCAGTTCTCAAAGCGCCATTTCTCAAAAAGAGCTCTAGTTATTATTATTTTTTTTTGCTTAGCTCTAGTTATTTTTAAAGAAGAATGGTTTATAACTACCAAAACCCAGGTTTTGTGTTTGTGGATTTATTAAAAACAGCAATTCATATTTGTGCTTTGGGTTAGATTAAAATTTAAGATTTTGTAGATTTTGTTAAGCTTTCTCCTCCGACATTTATTTCTTCTATATTTCTTTTTGTACATATATATGACATGTTTGTAATATGAATATGGGTTCATATGTAAACATAAAACCATACTGTTGTTTCCAACTTTAATTCATTACTGCAAGATTCATTTTCATCTTTCCTCTAAATTATTCTTAAATTCTTTCTCCAGAGAGGGTAAAGCTGATGTCCATTTTGGGCATCTATTCTACAATCTTACTATGCAAGTTGCCAAAATATGTGACAAAGTCTTTATTTTATACTTACAAATATGACCCAACTCAGGAATAAGGCTTTTTGTTGTTGTTGTGTGAATGAATTCATAACAGAGCAGTGGTGTCCTAAACGTAATCACTTTTATGTGCTATAAAAGAACAGAATACATCCAGAGAAACACAGAGGGGAGATAGCTATCCAGGAATATGTATTAAGTCCCAGGGCAAACTATATGGAAGGCCTTTTCCCCAGAATTAATGCCTGACTTGCATGTCTAGCCTGCAAAACTCTGAAAATAAACAACTTTTCCTTAAATATACCCATTAGGTGAATTTTTGCAATTGTTGTTCATATGGTACACTGGATAATGAATTCATAGGCAAATTTGTTTTATATTTGCTATTCTATATCACTGAAAGAAACAAAACAACAAATAAGCAAAATGTTTATATTTAGGTGTATTTTGGTTCATTTTATTCTGTTTTTAATCTTAACATTTCAATTTCTATTAAAAATGATTTTTAAAAATTACTTTTCTTCCAGCTTGCTATTTTTACTATCATTTCAGAGAGAATATGTCATTACTTTGCAACAGTGTTAAATATCAGAACCTGCAGTCCACTTGGGATTTTCAAATACTTTAAATTCTAGGTTTTAAAAAATTTACATGCCATAAGTTTATTAACTATTAACATAAATGGTGTGAGTCATGGCTGTCCCAAAGGTATCAATATTATGACCATTCAGGGTCACAATATAAGAAATTATCGGGGAAATATTTCCAATTATTTGTACATTCTGATGAAGATCAAAGCTTTTAACCTTCAGTGTGGAATACAGTTCATTGTAAAGAAAAACAAAATTCCGAGACAGCCAGGCATATAGGTACCATCATGATATATATAGAAAAAATGGAAGCAGCAAGAATTTCATATAATCTGGATCCCAAATCAATGCTACTGTAAGCAGCTGTCATGAGCTCCAAGGATAGATCTATATGTATGTTAGTCTGTGTAGACTAGACTAGACAAAGTTATAGACACTCACATGTGCATAAGAAAGAGCTTTATATACAAGAGCAATTAAATATTGAAAACATCCCACCCTAGTGCAAATCAAATCCATAAATCTGATATCAGCCCATATGTTGGATACCAGTCTATAAAGTTCTCTTCAGACTCCGAAGCAGGAACATCACAGGCAATAGGGTGGGAAGGCTTCTGGTTCCAGTGTGGGCAGAGATAGCTCGGTGCTGGCAGGCGTCTCAACATGATTCCTTCAGTTGTGAGACTCCGACTGCCACCAAATTGTCTCCATGGGGTCTCCACGTGGTTCCTACGGCTCAGGGAACTAGAGTAGCTCCGTGTGTCTTGTCAGCTACAAAATCTCTCTGGGAGTGAGCCAAGAGACAGATAAAGAGGGAGAGACAGAGAGGGTGTATGTGTAGCCCCTGGCTCTAAGGAGGAAATATAGGAGTTCCCAGAATCCTCAGGAGAAGGTCATGCCCATGCAGAGGTCTCATTGGCCATATCCTGATTGGCAGGCTAGACTACACCCCTACACTCTTCATCCTCAAGTTGATACCAGATTATGTAGCTATCATATTCATTTACAGTAAATCTGTTGCACAAGCCCTCTTTAGAATTATGAAAAGCAAAGAGATTACTTTGAGAACTAAGGTGTACCTAACCCAATCCATGGTATTGTCAATCACTACATATGCATGAGAACATTGGATATTGCATAAATAAGACTGAAGAATAATCTATGCATTTTAAATTGTGGCACTGGAAAAGAATATTGAAAGAACCATGGGCTTTCAATTAAAGAAACAATTTCCTCATGGAAGAGTACAGCCAGAATATTTCTGAAAAGCAAGGATGTTGAGACTGTGTCTCATACTTCGTACATATTATTGGGAGAGACCAATCCCTGGAGAAGCCTATCACACTTTGTAAAGTGGAGAGACAGAGAAAAGGAGGAAGAGATCAGTACCCTTAAGATTGAATGGCACAATAGCTGCCACAACAGACTCAACGAGAAGAATGGTTGTGAGGATGGCCCAGCACCATTCATGCAATGTTTCCTTTGTTGTACAGAGATAGGGCCCTTGTGAGGCAGGCCTGAACTGATGTCACCAAAGAAAAATCCTGGGGGCACTCTTTTTAACTTTTTTACTTTTACATTGCTAGCATTTTTGCAAATCAGCAGTTCTCACTTTTGGGTAGAGACTCCTTTGGGAGTTGAACGATCCTTTCACAGGGGTGGACCAATTCATCACAGTATCAACATTGCAGTTACAAATTTGAAACAAAAATAATTTTATGGTTGGGGAGGTCACCAGAGCATGAGGGATTGCTTTAAAAGGTCGTGGCATTAGGAAGGTTGAGAACTATTGTAGCAAATGATAAGAAATACATACAATGATTAATTGCATTTTCATTTGCTAGCAATGGAAAATAAGATATCATAATAAGATACTATTTACATAGTCTAAAGTTGCTGAAATATTTTAATCTGGCAAAAATGTGTGCAAACTCTACCTAGGTAAAACTAAATTAAAAAAAAAACAAAGAAACAATTTTAAAAGATCTAAATAGAGAAATAATTGCTAGAGGGATTTTAAAACCAAATGAAGACTCTCATTATTAGGGTGTCAATTCTCCCAAAGATATATATATATATATATATGTGTGTGTGTGTGTGTGTATGTATATGTATATATATATATACACACATATATATTCAATATCTCAAAAACTTTCTCAAAAATCCAAGAAGATATTAAAATATAGTGAATAAGGCAACTTTAGAGGTTGGTATGTCCACTTGCATAACAATTCCACTGGAAGAAGTGTTTGGAAGCACTCATTCTGAAACTCTGGACTTGATCAAACCCTTAAAAAAGTCTGCTTGATCAAGGGAAAAGCAACAACCCATCATAGGTAATTGTGTGCACAATAAGCATAATAACTTTTGAATTTTTGTTTTCACCAATATTTTAAGGTTGCCCTACATGTAAAGAATTTGCTGTTTTCTGACATGTATTCTTGATAAACCCATTGCAATCGAGTCAATTCTGAACCACAAAGACTCAGAAGATGTCTTAAAACTATTTCAGACCTAGCTGTAAATCTTTATGGGGACAAACTGCCACATCTTTCTCCTGCAGAGTGTCTGTTGATTTCCAAAGTCTAGCCTCTCTGTGAGAAACGGAACACTTCTCCATTGTACCTGCAGTAGTTTGAACCCACCAGTGGCTTTGTCAGAGAGTAAACCATGTATTTGGGGCCAGTAAAATTACAGGCTAGACACTCCACCGAGGTTGTTCTACAAAGTCCTACAAAATCATTCTGAGTATGAAAATACTCAATGGCATTCAATAGTGATATAAATTATCGAGGAAATTGATTTATGTAGGACCTGCAACAAGGGACACCCATCTAACAATAATTGTGTTTGGGCAACATTGTCATTCCATTGTGCAAAGAGTCTTTCTGAGTTAGAATCAACTTGAAGACACTTCATAACAACAATAACAAGAATAATAATTATGACTGTTATTGTAATAAAGCTCCTTTAGAGGAACTGAGCCCCGATGGCATAGTGTTTGTGTGCGGGACTGCGGCCCACTGGATTAGAGGTTCAAATCCAGCAGCACTCTCCAGGCGCAAGGCTGGGCCTCCTACTCCCACCACCAGGGGGCAGTGGTGGCCAAAATACAAACAAACGAGAAAAGTTCCTTTAGAATGAAAAATTCGTGTAACCAATCCATTGGCAGCTCATTATTGCAGCAGCATTCTTAAGTTAGATGATTCTCTGCCAATATGTCACTTGTTTCAACTAAAACTTTGGTATTTCAATAATTCATATCGCTGTATTAACAGTAAAACAAATACACTTTTCAGCATTATTTTTCTGTTATTCAAGAACTGGTATTAATGGCTTCATAGTTAACAAAACTTTGAAATGTTTAATTTTTCACCAGACCATTGTAAACAAAAAAGCCTTCATAAGTCATGCTTAGTTTCACAGATAACATGTTTTTTCCATACTAAAATTTTATCTCTAGGTCCCTCTTAATTTTTTGTATAAATAAACAAAGATAAAGTATACATAATTAAAATATTAAATGCATAAATATTCATTTAGTTAGTTTAAATTAAAATGAGTTACTAATAGTTTTCTTTTGAAATAACCTATTTATCTATATATACAATCTCAGAACCTTGGATGATGCTTCTGTTATCTCAGTGAATAATTCTAATTTCTATTTTGAAATGAGATGACTTAACTACATTATCCTAAAGTTTTCATCAGTTATCAATTTTAATGTGATATTTGGTTATATTTTAAGAGATATGCAATATTATGCATTATCCAATGATTATGTTATAACTAAATTATGAAAATATAATTATACACATCCTTAACCTTTTGATGACATCTAGGATGCTGACTCAATTACTTCATATGCATTGAAAAACTAAAAAATCAGATGAAAGCAAAAAAATTGTACATTACTAATAATGCAAATACATAGTGGATTTACAGGAGAACCAAAAACATTTTTCTTAAAACCAATTAATTTAGAGTGTTCCATAAACTTGAAAATACTGAGACTAATTTACCTTGCATTGAACACAACATTAGAGAACTGTGATAACTAGCATAAAGGACATCAGGTTTGGTAAGTAAAGTTCAGGGAAAAGAGGGAGATGATGAGTAAAGTCAATGGCTACAATAGTCAAAACAAACATGAATACGAATATGACAGTAGATGATGCAATGTTTCATTGTATTGTGGTTGAATTAACTCAATGGAAATTAACTACAAAACTATATGCACATAATCTCTAACCATATGCCTTAATATTAGCTAGCATTTAGATGACAGTAATATTTGGTGTATATTACACTGTCATCTCAATTATAATTCGTTATTTTAATATTTAATTATCACTAATTAAATTATTACAGTATAAAAGTTGCACATTAACTAGCACAATTAAGAAAGATCTATCCCAGTTTTTAAAGTATATCTTTCCATTTTAGAGCAACATAAAATATATCATATAAAATATATCTTATAGTCAATATAGGAACCTATGTTCTGGATAACAAATTAAAATGCTTATCATTGATATTGACTAACCTAAATTTTCTAGATGTTATTCATATTAAACCAAGTCTTTGTGAATAATTTTATACTCTTGTTTGTTTGATTCTACTAAAGTTTTATTTTGGATTATTTGTGCACTATTAAAATAATACACTTTAAAGTACAAAATTGCACATTGATCTTTGAAATGGTAAATTTTTCATAAAAAATATACATGTATAAATTATTTTATAGCAAATTAAATTAAGTCAAATTTTATAACTCTTTTATATAGAAAGACTGGATGTAAAATGTACATGTTATAATTCTTTGCTATATTTTCCTTCTTTCTGCTAAATCTAGCACTGTATTCTTCTGACATCAATTATTTTATAAAGTGAAGTACATATGCACATTATCAGTCAGTACATTTTTAAGGTAAACAATAATACAAAAAACATATGCCATGAAATTTCTCTACTTAGACAGGGTCGACAATTGGGAAGTTTATAATAAGCTGACACACAAGTAAATATCTCTCCATCTTATTTGGACTTGTTACAATTTTACATGCTCTATATCAGAGATGATTTATGAACAGAGGCCAAATTAAATTACATTTATAGGAACAGTATGCAGTGCACTGTTTCCATAAAATCCTAAGGAAATGGTGTTGTAAATATCATACATCACAATCTTTTAAAAAATTGTTCATAAGACTGTGCACATATACATAATATAAAATCTGGGAAAGAGCATTTGCAATTGTATTATCAGACACTGTCTAACTTAAGGGTATATTGCAAATGAAGATCAGCTCAAGTCTGAAACTTTTGAGTACAGATCTGACATACGTCCTCTCCCCTCACTTTTTACCAACTTTGACATGAGTCCTCTCTGCCGTAGCATGCTCTACTTCTTGGCTGGAGTTGATAAGCCAGTGCCCTGGTACACACAACTCCCAGAGTATACTTGATATTTAAGTGTCTTCTTAATAAATAGAATACAATTGGAGAATGGAATCTACAGATTACAACTCAGGATTCAGGATCTAGGGTCCTGTAGGCAAAATCTCTTGTTCATCTCAGCACAACATTCTCAGTTCTTCACAATCATGTGGGACTACTCTCACCTTCCTTAAAGCACCTGGCCTTACCTTCTCTTGCCACCATTTCAGTCCCTGACCCTCTTCCTGGCTTCTCAACCTAGTCAATGGTACAGCTTTTCCCCAGTGTCACTGCCCTTGAAAGAGACTCTTTGTTCTTTCTCTCTCTCCTTCTTCTGTCTTTTTTTTTTTCACTATTTACTTCCAATTTCTCTCCTCTTTCTCGGTGACCAACTTCTGTGTAACTGACTGCTTGTATCTGCAGTCATCAATTTCAAACCCTAACCCTCCAAGCAAGGCCATGAGCCGAACAATGCTCTTTGTTAAAACACATTTCATTTGTATATTAATGAAACTGGCTAATAAGTCATCTCATTTGTATTCCTATTGATGGATCTCTGAGAGGTGTCTGCAAATCACAAGAGAGGCTGCAGCCTAGCACCAGGAAAGATGCATGAAGGCAAGTTATTTACAGCTTGATATGTACAGGTTGATATGCCAATCTATGCAGACAAAAGAAACAGTACTTTTGGAATAGAAATTGAGGGCAAAGGAAAACCCAAAATGTGGAAAAAGTCACAACTATTTTTCCAAAGATTATGGCCAAAAGGTCATATAAACTATTTTCTCTATAAGCACACAATAAATCTGATATTTAATGTCATAGTAGAAACTATTTCTTAAGACGTTTCTGAGTACTATGAGAGGGGATACCAAAGCTAACAGGATTTTTTTTGCAAAGCTAAATATTCACACTTTTTTACAAAACTAAATTATCATCCTCAAAGTATCCTCCATTTTACTTAATATATTTATCAAATTTGTGATTCTGTTCTCTGAAACATTTTTGAAACTCATCTGTTTGGATGGCTGACAACACCTCTCTCGTTTTTTTTCTTAACATATTCTATGTCATCAAATTGCTGACCTTTCATGTCTCTCTTCATTCTCAGAAGCAAAAAAGAAGCACCAGGGAGTGAGTTCACAAGAGTTAGATGTGTGGGGCAAGAGAATCATGCTGTTCCTCGCAAGTGGTGAACTGAGATGGCTATGTGAGCAGTTGCAAGTGCATTGTGGTGGTGGAAAAACCTATCTGCCAAAAATCAGTCCTTTTTTGCTATCTTTTCAGAACCTCTGAAATTAGAAGGCTTGACCTGCTGGAAAGAACTCTAAATGCACTCTGGGTTGACATTTTCATCTATTAAGGAAATTGATGGGCATCCAGAATGAGGTTTGTCATCAAATTTTCACCTTTCTTGAAATGAGAAAGCCACTTGCATACTTGAGTTTTTCTAAAAGGGGTGTCATTGTTAGCTGTGTTCAAGATCACACCATTTCTGTGGCATTGTTCCTGAGCAGGAAACAGAATTTCACAGCTGCACACTCTCTCTTAAATATTGAATCAACAAAAAATAAAAATCAAAAGCCTCAAAATTTCCCCCAAACACCAAACTTAAGCAAAGCTGCTTTAACAAAACATTCACTATGACTAGCATGAAACTTCCAAGGCCACATCTCTGCATGCACTAACTTGGAGTGAGTTTCTGGATGCTCCCCTAGTGGGGCAAACAAACATATATATTATAAAATTTCCACCGAGCAGAACGTCTTTCCATTTTATTGGCCAGTACCCCCTCATATATTTTGCTAAATACTATTAAACCCAAGCTCATTTCTCTTGCGTGGACTCTAAAAGCAATTCTATGTGGTGAAATGCCACCTGTCTTGGTCCTATATATGGCAGCCCTCTGCAGAACAGAATGCGGCCCTGTGCAGTCTAGTGCCGTCCCCCACGGTCACTCTGCCTCTATTGCAGTCACTGCATCCATTCCTCTCACCGAGGTCCTTCCACTTACTTATTGCCCCTCGACTTTCCCAAGTATGATGTGTATCTCCAGGGACTGGTCTCTCCTCATAATATGTACAACATGTTTTAGAAATTGGTCACCACCCTTGCCTCTAAAAGACACTCTGACCATACTTATTCCAGGACAGACCCGCTATCAGTCCGTGACATTTTCAGTACTCTTTGTCAGCACCACAATTCAAATGCATAACTTATTCTCCAGTCTTCTTATTCGATATCCAATTTTCCCATGTATATGATGTGATTGAAAATACTATTGCTTCGGGCAGATGCACCTTAGTCCTTAAAACAATACCCTTGCTCTTCAATAATCTAAAGAGGTCTCATGCAGCAAATTTAACAACTACAGCTTCTCTTTTGATTTCTTGACTGATGCTTCCATGGCCATTGATCGTAGATCCAAGCAAGACAAAATCCTTCACAACATCAACTGTTTCTCCATTCACCAGCGAGCTACTTAGTGGTCACATTGTCAGGTCTTCTTTATTCTTGAGCTTCATGAGGATGTGTTTCAGGTCATCACAACAAGCAAGCGTGTCAATGAGTCTTCCTCCAAACTAATGCCATATTCTCCATCATTTAGTTCAGCTTCTCTGATTCTTTTCTCAGCACCTAGTTATGGTGAAAGGATACCACCCTGATTCATCCCTTTCCAGATTTTAAAACATGCATAGTGTTCCCTGGTTCTGTTTGCAGAACTGCCTCTTGATGTATGCACAAGTTCTGAATAAGCACAATTAAGTTTCTGGAATTCACCTTCTTATTAAGGTTTTCCATAGTTTGTTATGGGCCACAGAGCCTCTGTCGAGTCAATAAAACACAAGTAAACATATTTTTTGTGTTCTCTTCTTTTAGAAAAGGTCTATCTGAAATTAACCATGGTATTCCTTTATCCAAGTCATATTTTGATTGAAGTCTGAACCTTTGACAATGTACTGATGAAGCTGTTGTTTGATCATCAGCAAAATTTGACTCTCAGGTAATGTAATGATATTCTTTTATATTTGGAGCATTCTATTCGGTCACCTTTGTGTGGAATGGGCGCACATAGGAATCTCTTTCAATCAGTTGACAAAGCAACTCTGCAAAATTTTCTGGCATAGACAAGTAAGTACTTCCAGCTTCATCAACTGTTTAAACAATTCAATTGTTATGCCACAAATTCCTGAAGATTGTTTTGTGGCTAAAACTTTCAGTTTATGTTACTTCAGCAACATCAGTTCTTGCTCGTATGCTAGCTCCTGAAATGGTGAAAGGTCAACTAGTTCTTTTGGGGACAATGACTTGGTGTGTTCTTTCCATCTTCTGATGCTTCCTTCATCATTCAATATTTTGCCCATAGAGTCTTTCAAAATTGCATATTGAGTCTTGATTTTTTCCCTTTGATCTTCTCATTTAGAATATGCTATATATTTAATTCTTTTTTGGGGTTTCTAACTCTAGAAAATTATTGAAAATTCTCATTATAGTATTTGACATTATAGTATTTGTTCCTAAGCTGCCTTTTGAAATTTGTTTTTACTCTGTGATTCAAGTTCTGTTTGACATCAACTATGACCTTTTCTTTCTTTCATGTCTTTTTAAGTGATATTTTGATAATTTTCATGAGTGATATTTTTTGTGTGTTTGGACAGCTCTTCAGATCTTTGGTCATTAATATTCAATGTGTCAGATTTGTTCTTGAGATCATATCAAAATTTGGGTGGGATAGACTTAAGATCATATTTTGGCATGTCTTGTATATTTAAAATTTTTCTTCATTTCTACTCCAAACTTACCTATGAGTAATTGACGGTCTGTTCCACAGTCAGCTCCTAGTCTGATTATAGTTGCTGACAGAGAGCTGTAAATTATGATTGATATTATAATATTCATTTTGACAACAAATCTTATACCATTCCTCTTTTTATTCCCAGCAAAGTAAATCATATAGTTTAATGCCTACGACACTGTTCTTCATGTGTTCCATTTCATTTTCTTCACTTCTATTTAAATTTATACTTTGCTCATTCCATGTTCTGATAATTAACAGATGTTTCCAGTTGTTTTTCCTCACTTTGTGTTTTGACTTATTAGCAAATGAAGATCCCTAAGGCTACATTCTCACAAGCTTTAACCCACTGAAGTCTCCATAGCTTCTGCCACTCAGAGAAATCAGTTTCTCTTCAGTCCCATTTCAAGTGTCCTCCAACCTCAAGAGTCCATCCTCAGATACTATCTTCCACAATGCTGTGCTTCCATTCATTCATGAGGCCTTCAGTATCTGACAATGGTTGGAAGCCTGGAATAAAGTTTTCAGAAGCTAGTTTCTCTAAAGGGGAAAACTGAGCTCCTTTTTTCTTGTGAATTCTTAGTTTGGAAGCCCCACTAAATCCTGTTCACTTTGGGTGACCCTGTTGGCATCAAGAGACCAATTACCTACCTTCCAGCATCACAGCAACACACATGCCACTGCAGCATGACACACTTGAGAGACAAGTGCTGAAGCAACTCTATGGGAGAGATTATACTCCATAGGGTTTCTGAGATTGTGAAGCTTTATGGAAGCAGGCTGCTTCGTTTTACCCCTGCAAACAACTGGTGTATTCCTATACTGGTCTTCCTCTTAACAGATATAAGCTTAGCCCTCTACAAGAGATATTTTTAAATATAGTAAGGGGTTGTAAGTTCTCCATATTTAACTGTATTTAGTTCTGGATGAAAGTCCAGTTTCCAAAACAAAAGTCATTATGCAGCACTGTGTAAATATATTTTTTCAGCTTTCACAGCTTTTTTTTTTTGAGGAATTATAAAGTAGAGATGAACTATGCAACACTTAAAGCTGTAATTTATTTAATTGTGTCTAACTTCACAATCGCTCACCACCAAGTTGACTCAGACTCAGAGGGACCCCACGGAGCAAGGCAGAACTGACATGCAATTTCCAGAATTGTGACTCTCAGGGAGGCAGAAAGCCTTTGTAGCCTTTCTCCTGCAGAACAACAGGTGGTTCTGTCCTGCTGACCTCACTGTTGGGCAACCCAGGGAGAAACCACTATGTCATGAGAGGGGTGCAGAAGACTGAACATGAGCAACCCATTTGAACTACATCGCTGGCAAAGAATATTGAAAGGAATAGGAAACGCCAAAAGAACAACACAAGTCTCTGGAAAAAAGGACAACCAGAATGTGCCTTTGAGGCAGCGTGGTGAGACTTTGTGTCACGTACTTTGGACATGTTGTCAGGGGAGACCAGCCCCTGGAGAAGGACATCATGCTTGGTGAAGTGGGGGGAGGCGCAGGTGGGAAGTGGGGAGAAAGAGGAATGCGCTTGACAGGATGGACGGACCCAGGTGCTGCACCTGCGGTCTTAAACAGAGCAGCAGTTGTGGGGATTGCTCAGAACCAGGCAGTGTTTTTTCTGCTATCTATAGGTCACTGTGAGAATGGACATGATTGCACATAAAAACAAGAATGACCTCGCTGTTCATAGACCCTGAAAAATACATGCAAAATCCTGCCAGCTAATTATTTAATAATTATATAGCTTTTATTATTTGCAGCAACGGTGTTCTCACCATATCCTTATTAAACTTATTTATATATTTTACATATCCTATTTAAAATTAAGCAAAGATAGATTTTATAACCACTATGGTAATTTGATAATAGCTATGAAAAATAATTATTAAATAAATGCTAAATATTCATATAAAATAATGCTTTGTCCATTAAGTTTTTGTATAAAATAAGCAATAGCTTATTTATATTCCAATATAATGACATACATTCATGTTTAAACTTATCAACAAATATGCTTTCTGTATAAATATATCAAATAACAAAATTGCAACACTAATAATACCATAGCAAAATTTAATTTTTCTTGTGGCAAATTTTGCTTACAATTTCAAAAATTTTTATTGTCATGAAATTGTCAAAAGTACAGCAGAATCTATTTATTCAGTTTTTTTGAGGAAATATCAAACACAGGGGCTTGAAAATACAATTTATCTTTTGGTGTATTTTTAAAATTAAAGTGGAGTTTCAATAAATATATTCAAGTTAAAATTGAAATGCAAATGATATGAAAGTTCAATTTTTTTACTTTTTTGGGGGGGCATCACTGCCCTCTGGTGGTGGGAGTAGGAGGCCCAGTCTTTGCTCCTATGGAGCTGGAATTGAACCTCTATCCCAGTGGGGCACAGTCCCGCGCACAACCACTACGCCACTGGGGCTCAGCCGAAAGTTCAATACTATACACAAGAATTGTACTTTCAAAAGAAGTATTTTACCACCAATTCTATTAAAAACATAAAAGCAAAACATTGATATTATGAATACATCAATATTTATATTCAGTGTTCCCTTACAAGAATATTCTTAAACATAGTTGGTATTTTGATTTTCTATTAGATAGTGACCTGATAGTCTACCCAACAAGAAGTTGGTGGTGAAAAATCATTATCTGCTTCATAGGATGAAAAGGTTGATGACATATATTAATAAATATTGCAGTAAACCCAGTGGTGCAGTTTTCAATTCTGAATCACAATGAATCAAGCACTGTTACAATTTTGATTTTTTACAAATTTTGTTATTAAAGTACAATTGGTTCCTCTGACTTGATTTATTTTAAGGTAACGGTAATAATATTCACTCCCATGTTCACTCTTCCGGCGTGATCATTGGAATTTTCAGTATGGGATCATTGTAATTTTGATCTCACAAATTATCTAGATGGGTGCACAGTGTCCCTCTCACCCTCTCAGAAATTCATAGGTCACACCTTGAGAAAGTCACTATTAAATTTTTTTCATGTTTTATCTATTTCTAATGCTTAACTTTGACCTCCCCAACAGTCCAGGGGATATTACAGGTATTTCCCAACATAAATATTCAACATGTCTTCTAAGAGAAACATGACACTTATTTTAGCATTTGGGTAGCAAAATGCATATTTCCTTTTGAGATTTTCCAAAGAGTTGGAATTCTTTTTTTTTTAAACGAACCAAGAGTTGGAATTCTTATTAACATATTATCATACTGAATGTTTTATTTCCTAAGCAACTTGCTCTCATGAAAACAAATAAGTATGAAAACAGGAAGTTAATGCATAAAATCAGAAAATGGATTGCTGTGTGAGAGTAGTAGAGGAAAACAGAGTGAAGAGTATATTATGGTCTATCAAAAGCCATTAAAATATTTTGCCTTGATTTTAGGAGAGTAAAATATATTTTTGAAGAAATATTCACATTCTAGAACTCCAGATGGTAATTTCCCACCATCTACCAAACATATGCCATATATATTCTATAGCATGTATGTATTGTATATATACACACCATGCATGCTGTATATCACATGTCCTATATATGTCAGCTGCATGTCCTTTGTGTGATGTTTATGTGATGGAGAACTACAAATGTGTATCAAAATAATCCATAGATTTAATTTTTGAAAGAGTGGAATAGAAAATTAATAGAATTTTTTCATTTATTTTGAAGCATAATTATGCTTCATATATCCTTCAAAATATAGTTCCCTGACCACCACTAGATTCATAATTAAAACTGTGTTTGTTTCTCTTAAACAAGTTCAATATTATAGTACATTACCTCAACAGTCAAATGTGACATTAAGAGATGTTTCTGTGTGACTATAAAAAGAAGATGGAGGGGCTGAGCCCCGGTGACGTATGGTTGTGCGCGGGACTGCGACCCACTGGGATGGAGGTTCAATTCCGGCTCCCAGGAGCAAAGGCTGGGCCTCCTACTCCCACCACCTAAGGGCAGTGATGCCTAAAAAAAAAAAAAAAAAAGAAGAAGAAGATGGAGTTAGCAAAATGTAAAATAAATGGTAAAATCCACCTACAAAGAGGAAACTTATATGAATAATATGCTGCATTGATTGCAACATTGGAAAGAAATAACCGTGTGATATGCAGACTATTTGCATAAAAGTATAAAGGCATGAAACACTAAACTTGATATCATCAATAAACTTTGAAGGTGGAGTTATTTTATTTAGAAATATTTATTGCAAACACCAATGCAACCACTTAAAATATTTTTTTCCAAAGTATGACATATATACAAAGAGAAGCAATAAAACAGAAGGATGCAGCGTGCTATGTAAACCTAGGGAAGAATGAGACAAGAGAAGGGAATAAGGAACAAGCTTCATGAAAAATAGCACCTGTAAGCACTGAGACAGTTTTGAGTTGATTCAAATTATATCTGAAAGAGTAGCAGTGGTAGAATTTCTGTTGATTTTGAAAGACCTGGAATTTGAAGTGGTACTCCATGCACAGTTAGCACTCACATGTCAGAGGAGCTTTATGTGTTCCAAGGGGCTGAGCAGGTTTTAGCTGAGCTTCTAGACTAAGATAAACTTCTAGAAAACAGAGCTGATGATATGCTCCCTGATATTCACCAGTAGAAGCCCCAGGCATTGCTGCAGCGATGGCCCAGAGAGGCAGTGTCTCCTTTGGTTTGGTTCTGTTTTTCTCCATTGTGTATAAGTTGCTCTGTGTGGGTGGCCATCTCAGCAGAAACTCACAGTAATGATGTTATCAAAGATTCTTCCTTAAATCATTTATAAAATGAATAATTACTTATACAATTAAACTGCTGTCATTAAAATTAGAATGTTTCATGTTGCTTAAAAACATCATTTATAGAATGGACTGTGAATGTATACACAAAAGGCAGCCTTATAAAATTAATAACCACATTTTATGGACTTACTTATGCACATATTAAAAATAGCATGCTAAGTATTTAGGAGCATGTAAGAGTCAGTTATAGAATTGCTTATTTTGTTTAATTCTGGTGTAAATATTAGTTGGAATTGCTGTATATTCTGAAGGATAGGGATCAGTAACTGGTTTAATGGCTATGCAGGGTACAGCAAGCTGTGGAGAAAATGGGGAGCTAAAAACAATGAGTATAAGAAGAAAATGTTATAATATTGATAGTGCTAATGATTGTACAGCTCTGTTTGAACTATTGATTTGTATCATATTTGGATATATTCCAATGCAACTTTTTATAAAATGGATAATGATGCTTAAAGCTGTAGGCCAGTCACAGTATTTTATATTTGTTTACTTTTTAATTTTTCTTTAAACAAAAGAGTCTAACATGAAAGATATACAGTGAAGATCTTTGAGAATTGTACAGACTTTAAACTTGGGGTACACGCAAATTTTCTTCATTTGTCAAATTACGCAAGCTTTGTCAAATGGAACTTCTGAGGAATGGATGCATTGAGCTTATACCTTTATTTCTCACACCGGAATAAAGGAAGAATCATGTTTGTCAAGCATTTGTTGTAGATAAAATATATTATTTGTGGAATAATTGTTTAACCAGCTTATTAAAGATAAAAGATTCCTCTTAAAGGTAAATGTGGTAGTTTTAAGTTTCAGTGAAGTAGGAAGCAGCAGAGAGAAGAAATTGTTGAATTACCTCAAGCTTATCTTAAGCATGTGGTTCGACCCTTGCATATCTCATAAAGCTAAGTAATTTTTCATAGCTTTCCCTTCTATATGAACCACTGAGTTTATACATCAATAAAAGTGAAGGAAGTACCAAAGTACTGAGTTTTGTGCTACTATCTTGAAGATATCACAGACATTTAAAAAACCCTACTAGTAATAGATTTAAATCTCTCTATCTTAAAAAAGTGTGATTACAAGAAATAACTATGTCAACCAGTCAAACTTATTTACCATTTATTTAGGGTAAGAGGTAAAAGCACTGCTTAAATGTTACTAACACCAAGCAAAAAGTGTAGCAGAACTTTGAGCATATGTGGGATTTGAATTATTCTCAGAGTTTCCATTGTGTTCTACACTCACCGTCTTCTCTTTTAAATCTTGCTCCAATAGTTTACACGACTTGGGTAGTTATTTAAAACATCCTATTTGCGTTACAATCAATAGAAAACAGTGGCAAAACTAAAAATTACACAGAATAAATTTTACATTGTGTGTTATGCTTTGACTTGCTAAATGCAAAGTTGGTGATTCAAAACTACCAACTGCTACATAGGAATATGATCAAGCTACTCACTTAAATATTTGTTTGGGAAGTCCTATATAGGGTTGCTATGAATTATAATTATTTGAATACTCTTGGGTGGATGAAAAAGACATTTGGGGGATATAAGACACTTGGGTGATATAATAGTTTATATCAAGCTTTCATCTAATTTTCAGAACTAATATAAATCCAATTATTTTATTAAACTAAAAATCTGTTGTATATTATGACTTGTCTAGAATTGTAAGTAAATTTTAAGTAAATTTTAAGGTGATCCAACTACCTAAAAGAGCAATTTGTCAATGTTTCGTCTAATATATTTTCTGTAAAATGAATGAAAAGATAATCCCTAAGAGCTCTGAACTGGTACAATGTAAATCACATTAAGTCCATATTGGAGATAATTACAGTTGTGATATTGAAAATTCTATGGAAAATATAGTATGACATGGGAAGCATTAAAAGGAGGTGATATAAACACTGAGTAGCTGTACCCCAAAGAATTGGTTGATGTACAATCATTTCAGGAAGCAAGTGATGATGAAGAGCAACTGGTACTGAAGAAAGAAGCTCTATCTATCATGATGGCATTATGCAAGAGAGTTCCAGGAATTTCCAAATACCACTTGTGATGTTTCAACTAACAGATGCAATTGTAGAAGACTCATTCATCCGTGCCTCAAAATCAGAAAGGATCTTTATGTGTAGCCATTTTGAAGAAATATGATCCAGCAAACTGCAAAAATTTCTAACAATATGATTAATACAACATGCAAGCAGAGATTTATTGCCTACATTACCAAATGATTGCAATAGTATGTCAACAGAAAATTGTCAAAAATTCTAGCTCAATGGGGAAGATGTAGAATAGGGGATATCATTGCTCATGTCTAAGGAATCTTGGCTAAAAATAGATTTTAAAAGAAAGATGTTCATCTGTATTATATAGCCCATTCAAAGCCATTTGACAGTGTGCACCCTAGCAAACTGTATATAATATTCTGAAAAATGTGAATTCCAGAAGCCTTGTGTATTTCCTGAATAATTGTGTTCATATGGACACTGTACATATGTCAGTAGACAATCATTTGAACAAAACGAGATTATACTACATGGTTTAAAATGGGAAAGTATGTGCAAACAGGATGTACACTTTCATCCTACAAATTCAAACTTTATACACAACAAATAATTCAAGAAGCTAGACTATATAAAAATAACATAAAGGGTTAGGCTATGGTTTCCAGACAAACAAAACAAGTGAAATTCATATACCATGTATACCATCTATCAACCAAGGCACCTAATTTTGCCACTACAACTGCATTTAAAACATGTTGAATAACTTGGCTTATACACGAGTGCATACAGTATGTATGATAAGGAATTTTATATCAAGACAGAAACTCATTTAGACATAAAGTGGCAAAGTCAATCAAACTCAAGAATATGGGTCAGATGCTAACAATGAGTTCCTTCTTGACTCTGGCAGACCTGGGCTCGGGGGAGCCAGCAAACTGGAAGATGGACCAGGTGGCATGAGGATGAAGTAGGAGACTGAAAGACCCAGGCCACTGGAGGTGCAGTACAGCAGATCCAAGGGAGGCAACATGACAGGTCACTGCAAGCTCGCAAGGCTGGCAGGCCACATGGTGGGTTCAAGAAATAAGATGTAGAATCCAATCCAGTAGGAGGAATAGAAGAGGACATTTCTCCACAGTCCATTTATAGTCGTCATATAGATCCCATCTCCAAGGACACTTCATTAAGATTTGAACTGCACATTATAAGGAAGCCTTTAATTCCACACTGTTTGGGATTCTAATCCAGCCAATATGGCATACGTGACATCAGGATTGGAAGACTCATTAGCAGGTTGCAATATGCAGAAGACACAACATTGTTTGCTGAAAGTGAAGAGGACTTTGATTGAGCTCTTGCTGACAAAAATTGAAGACTATAATCTTCAATGTACCATGCTCCTCAACATTGTTAAGAAAATAATGGAACCAATAAAGAATATCATGAAAAAACTGGGGAAATATTGTATCTGTCAAGGATTTCACTTTACTTGGATCCACAAATGATTTCCATGGAAACATTAGTCAATAAATCATGTTACACATTACATTTGGGCAAATTTGCTGCACAAAATCTCTTTAAGGCATCAAAAACAAGAATGCCAGCTTGAGGAATGAGGGGTGCCAGATTTAAACCATGGTACTTTCCATAATTTGTTAAATACATTAAAGTTAGATGAGGTGTAGGAAATATATAATCGATCCATATGTATTATGACTTCACAAGTAACATTGAAATTACAGTGAATTAACAGAAGAATAAACAAATCTGTCATGACAAATCTCTACAAGCAATGGTCCTTAGACGTGAGGATATCCACAGGGGAGACGTTGATGGTATATGATATGACAAAAGAGTACTAATTTATATAATATGAGGTGTTTATGAAAGAGGGAAAGTGGGGAGAAAGGGGGAAATGAGGAAATGATACCAGGGGCTCAGGTGGAAAGCAAGATTTTGAGAACGATGAAGGAAACAAATGTACAAAAGTACTTGATACAATGGATGTATGTGTGGATTGTGATGAGTTTTATAAGGTCCCATACAATGATTTAAATAAATACATTTATTAAAATATAAATATATATTTATACAAGCAATATATATATATATTTCCTTTTTGGAAATATCATTTACCTTTCACATTTAATATTGAGCAAAATAAAGTTGTTGAACTTGTCCTCATTAAATAGACTTTTGAATGAAAAATCTCTGTTCTGTTTTGGAGGGTTTTTTGCTGTTAATATTTTCTTTGTCAATTTGGCTCAACCAGGAATCTCAGTGATATAGTAGGTTAAGATGCCATAATATTTTTTGATATGCTCTACCATGAGCAAGAGATCAATTGAAAGGTATTTTCATTGGGTTGTGACTGGTGTCGGGCCAGTATAAATGGACACTGGAAGGGCTTGCTTATTTTGTTGTTGTTGGGTCTAGATCCTGCATCTGACCTGTTATCTGACTTCAGGTTCTTAATATTTGGCCTGTTGTATTATCTGCTGATTCTAAGACTATTAAGCATATTGTCATCTTAATTGTTTTCCTTGGATTTTTTTTTCAGCGCTGTAGGACCCATCAGATCTGCCAATTCTGAGTTCATCAGGTGCTATGATAGTCACTTGAAGCCTCCAGACTGACATCTACCCAAGGACTTAAAAAGTTCTTGCCTCAAAATGTGAGCCATTTCCTAGAATAAACAACTGAATATAGAAATATGTAAGATTCACTGGCTTTGTTTCTCCATAAAACCTAGTCTAAGACACATGCCATGGGCATTTTTGATTTTGATTGCTTATCATTGAAAGCCTAAAAACAAATTATATTTCCGATATATAGTTTTGATGTTCTTGATTATTTTTCTATCTCTGATAAATAAACCCCCATATAAAATGTTTTGTCTAATTCCTTATATTATAATCATGAATTTCAGTCCCTTGCAATTGGGTGATGCTCAAGAAATGTGTACTGGCTACCCTGATGCTTCTGTTATCAAATATAAAATATTTCCAAATTAGAGTGATCTCTCTATAAAACACCTGGATCCATATTCTCCAGAGTTAGATAGGACATCATGACAAGAAGTATCATATGTCAGTGTAGTAAAATAGCACAATGGCATCTAGCATTTTATAAATGAGAAATCAGATGGCTGGTTTTCCTGCTAAGACCATGTTATTTACAGTTCTGACTTTGAGCACTCCTATTCTTTCTTTTTTATTTCCTTTATATACTATATTATCATTAGTGTTTATAATTTCACTAAATGTCTTCTGAAAATCTTTCAACCTACAGAGTACAATATAATGACATATTTTAAAATAATGAAAGAGGATTGTAAGTAATTATTCAAATCTCAAATATATCATTTTCTGCAGAAGAAAGAGGAATTAAGTGATCACGTGGCATTGTTTTTTTTCACTCTCCCATTAGCGAAATAGTCGGAAAATCAGATGGTCTCTTGTTCTCAGTACTTGACAAGGATTATCAATTGCTTCTAAAACACAGTATGTGGGCATCAACAGAATTAGGAAATGTATCCATTTGTCAAAATATGCAGACATACCAACATGTATTATAAATTTCAGTGCTGTGAAAAACAAGGATGGATGTTATCTTTTGACATTTCTAGAAAATGTGCAGCATGCTGTGGCAAATACGCACTGCACCACGACACTGAATTATTAGATTTGTTTCTTATATGTATAGTGGAAAGTTTTAATTTGTGTCTTCCTCATTGTTCTAAAAGCATAGCTGCTATTTGAATGAAAGAATCTAATCCTCAAGTAAAAGAACAACAATATTTAATACTGAGCTTTGTTGTGTTGCTTAATATGATTTTTAAAAATTATTTGAAAATTTTAGATGTATTCGGTCTTTCTACAATTATATTTATTAATACATTTGAATTTATTACAAATGTCATTTTTGATATAAGGAATAATGGCTAATGACATATTTCACTAAGAAAACTATGTTCTGTTTTAGTCAAGTATATTTGAAAAATATTCAAGCTACGGATAATATAAAATAATTCTGACTATACAAACTATTATTATTAATGAAATAATTGAAAAAATGTATCCAAAGTTTCTAAATCAGGATATCTGTTTACATAGCAGAAGACACTGGGTAAAACAATGATATTGTTTTAGAACTTTGCAATAAATTAAAATAGTCTGATAAATATCAAAAGTGATGGCATAAATAAAAATAGACTTGATAAAGAGCTGAGCCCCAGTGGCGTAGTGGTTGTGTGCAGGACTGCGACCCACTGAGACGGAGGTTCAATTCCAGCAGTGGGGCTAGGCCTCCTACTCCCACCACCGGAGAGCAGTGATGCCCCCCCCCCCCCAAAAAAAATAGACTTGATAAAAATAGGTTTTTCCTCTTGTTCATTTGGCACTGTTTTAACACATTTGAATAAATATTTGGTTTTAACAAACAGACATTTATTTTCTGATAGTTGAGGAACTCGGGGTGAGAGGCCTGAGGAAAGACGGTCTCTCTGGTGATTCTCAGGGGAAAGTCACCGTCTCTGCAAAGGATGGGCCATTGCTGCCTTTCTAATCCCTCCTTGCTAACCTTTATGTGAGGCTGCACCTCGCTCCCCCACTTCTCTTTGATCTCTTGCTCATTTACTACTTTCTTTTATAAACCAGAAAAGATTTAGTGCACAGCGAACATTATCACTGTGTCATCAGCATAGCACTGCCACTCTAGTCACTAAAAGAAGTATAACAAAATGACAGGAGTCAGGAGTTATAGACATAGTTGAGGGACATGATGATTCAGTCTATAATGTATCCCAACAATACGAGGAAGGTATGTTACAGAGTCAGATCCTGATGCAAATAGAAACTCTAGAACACTTATTAATATTAATACGAGTCAATAATTTTGTGAAAACAGACATAAATACACACAGAAAATATCTCCTAAATTTAAACTTCTATCTAGAATTCTAAATAATAGTACTTAACTTATTTCTGAATAATAGTACTTAACTGAACTCATATTAATATGAGTCAATAATTTTGTGAAAACAGACATAAATACACACAGAAAATATCTCTTAAATTTAAACGTCTATCTAGAATTCTAAATAATAGTATTTAACTGATTTCTAAATAATAGTACTTAACTGAAATCATATTAATGAGCTAATATTTGTAAAAATGCTGATACTTGGTTCACAAATAGTCAAACCAAATGAATGGTGGTTTATATTATATTATATTGTATTATATTATATATTGACTCAATTACATTATAATTGACTCAGAAAACTATGTTCTACTCTAGTAAAATATATTTGCAATGCATACAAATAACAGATAATTTAAATGGATGCTACTACAGTAATAATTACTCTTCATGAAATTTAAAAACTTAACAAGATGACTCAAGATATTTTCATAGATAATATAGCACTTCATAATAATTCTGCAATTAAAACTAATGATGGGGAAAATTCTTTTACTAGAAAGAGGTCAAATGAATCATCTAATTGAGTGGGATAAATTCCAAATTGTATGACATCTTTTGTATATACACACACATTGAATATTAAGTAATTTTAATTGGACAGCTAAAATTTCGAAGCCTTTTAAAATGATTTCATTGATTTACATACATATTTTTCATCCTTAGAAATCACAACCGTCTGTCTTTTAAACAAAAATTTCCCAGAAATAACAAAATATTTAAATAAAGTATCCTCTTTTTTTAAGATCATTGTATTGGGGGCTCTTAGAACTCTTACGACAATCCACAAATCAATGGTAGCGAGCATATTTGTACGTATGCTGCCAATGGTGACTCCGTGTGGCTGTGGCTTTATCATAAGGAGGATCCTGGGAACCAAACCTTCCCTCTTTGCTTTCTCTTTACTGTTGCCCAGTCACTCAGAGAGCGGCCAGAAACACTGCCATTGGATTCACAGGACTTTGCACCTACTGACCAGAGATCATTCTGCCTTCTGCAACATCATATGGGGCTGCACGATTCTGAAGGGGGGTTTATTAATTGATATCTGACTTATGGACTTGAGTGGAATAGATTAGGATGTTTTCTTGATATACAATTACTTCTTGATATGAAGTTATTTCTTTTTTACATGCATGAGTGTCTCAGTATTTACATATGTCATCAAACCAGCCTAACACATCTTCCTTTTTCATTGTTGAGTTTCCTCATCCATATGAGACAATTAAAATGAAAAGGTAGAATTTATGATAGATAGTCTAGAATTCAGATGAGTTTCACACGGACAGTCTGGGTATATAGTTTTACCCTAAAATTCATATCTTTCATTGGGTTAAAATAAATTTGGAAACAATGCTCATTATGTTTTTCAAAGCAGCTTGACTATAGGGACTAAATTTTTGAAGAAAATGCATGCATAAAACTCCAAATTTTAATGAAGTGTCAGAACTATCAATATTTCTTTATTTTATAATGGAAAATTACATATTATCTTCTTTAAGGGTATGACAGCTTTTATGTCAAGTTGGCTGGGCCAGAAATCTCAGTAGTTTAACAGTTGAAACCTTACCTAACATGTAATCTATCAATGTAAACAATCCCTTGGTGGGACTGTAGGAGATTAGAGTGGAGAGTAATCCCTTACTGAGATCACATCACTGATGCAATTTTCTCAGGGATAAGAATAACTTCATATATAAATAATAAATGGTGTGTAAAGCTTATTTGCTTTTTGATTGCCTGGAACTTCCACGTGGAGAATCTGTTTTAGGTTCTTTGGATGTGAGCCAATGGCTGTCCATAGTGCCTGCTGACTCCAGGAGGCATCGGAGCTTGCCTCTGACCTTCCAACCTTGGATTCACCTGCTACTGAATCCATCATCCATGACCTTCATGTTTCACTTTTCTGGTGTTCCTCTCTGCTAAGTGGATTCATCTTCCTGCTTACTAGTTGGGCGTAACTTCTGACCGATTAACTTGAACAAGCCTGCTCTTACCTGATTCTATAACCAGATGAGCCACTCTCTTGATATAAATCTTCATTATATCTGTGTACTTACGTGTATATAAATGACTTTGCTTGTACAGAACCCAGCCTGGCACTTAGATGATTTACTTTCATTGGTGATCTGGAAGTTCCTTTTCAAAATAATACATATTTCAGGATTAAGTATATATTAGAAATATTCATTAGAAATATTTTGAATAATAAAGATTAGATTTCTATTGAACTCACAAAGATACTAATTATGTGCTGGAAATAAAAACTCTATCAGTGTTTGTATTATTCGTTAGCATGAAGTCCACATAAGTACAAAAGCCAGGAAGACTGTAGATTCCATTGTTATAGATTCCATTGCACCTCAAAATAGCCCTTTCGGTGCAGAGAAAAACTTCCCCACAGGTTTTTCAAGCCAAGTTTTTCAAACTTGAGTTTCAGAATGAGATTTTTCTTTCAAGGCCCCTTAGTGTGTATTCAAACTATTGACATTAAACTTTCTAGTTGAGTGCTTAATGACTTGTAGCTCATAGGAACTACATCACATATTTATGTTTATAGAAATTATTGGTTAAACACTTTGTTGTGAATGAAATTAAGGAGAAGATTTGGGGTATAAAAAATTGTTGGTGGCGCTTCATAGAAACTGATCTCTACAATTGATGAGTGTAGGAAAGGCCAACTCTGTTAAAATTGTCATAACTGAAAATAGTAAATAATAAATCTTGATGAAAATATTGAAGATCATATTGCTTATCTTTTAATTGTAGGACTACAGGTGAAATAACGTTAAAGTTAAATCATCTGAAAATTCTGCTAGGCTCTGGTGGGACCTCCTTTGTTGTTGTCAGTTGTCACCCATTTGTTTCCAACTCATGTCAGCCCTGCCTCCAGCACAACGAAACCCCTCTCAGCCCTGCACCATCCTCACAGTCGTTCTTGTGTGTGATCCCAGTGCTTCTGCCAGTCACTGTGTCGATCAGTCTTGTTGAAGGCCTTCCTCTTTTTAGCGGCACATTTACATTAAAAAACATGATGTCCTTTTTCAGGACTGGCCTCTCTGGACAACATGTCCAAAGTGTGTGAATGAAATCGCACCATTCTAGCCGCTGAAAAACATTCTGGCTGCACTGTGACATATTCGCTTGTTCTTTGGACAGTTCCATGGTATTTTAAATATTCTTCACCAGCACAGTAATGAAAAGGTACCAATATTTCTTTAGTCTTCCCTTTTCCATGTCTAACATTCACCTACCCATGAAGAGATTGAAACGACCACAGATGGGATTAGGGGCACCTCAGTTCTCAAAAGTCACATCCTTGCTTTTTAATACTCTAACGAAGTCCTGCACCACAGACGCACCCAATGCAGTTTGTCTTTTGATCTCCTGACTACGACTTCCCTGAGCATTAATTGTGGATCTAAGCAAGACAAAATTCTTCGCAACTTTAACACGTTTTCTATTTTATCACGATGCTCCCTCTTCGTCCAGTTGTGAGGAGTTTGGTCTGTTGGGCATCGAGCTGCAGTCCATGATGAAGGTTGCAATCCATGATCTTCTTCAGCAAGTGCCTCAAGTTCTCTGCTTCCAGATCGCGTGGCTGTGTCGTTTTCATATCACAGGTGGTCTGTGCGCTTTATTCCAATTCTGATGCTTTGTTTCTCACATAACTCATAGTCTCTGATGAGGTTCCGAGGTGCAAGGATAAAATTCTAGACCAAACAATTCCTCATTTTAAATTATGCAGCATTCCCTTATGGCCCCTCCCCACAACTGCTTATTGATCCATGAATACATTTCAGAGTAGCACAATTAGGTATTCTGGCATTCCCATTCTCAAAGTTAGCCATAGTTTGCTATAATCCACATAGCCTGGTGTCATTGGCATAATAAATAAACATAAGTTAAAATCTTTCTTATATTTTCTCCTTCCAACCAAGATCTATGTGGCATCAGCCATGATATCCTCTGTTCCACATACTTTTCTGGATAGGGCCTGAACTTCTGGCTGCTCCCTGGCAATGTACTGTTGCAACCATAGACAGTGATCTTCAACAAAGTTTTAGTACATGTCATATTAAATATATTGTTTGATAATTTGATATTTTTGTTTCATCTTTATTTGGAAAGTGTAAACTATGGATCTCTTCAAATCCGTTGATCAAGTAGTTGTCTTCCAAATATTCTAGTGCTTCCAGTACTTCACCAACTTGCTGCAGCATTTCTGTTTGCATTACATTAATTTCCTAGAGTCATGTCTTTGGCATATGTTTTCAATGAACTGTAGTAGAGTCTTTTAATGATAGCATAAAAAAGATGTCACACACTCAAATGTAAATGATGAGGATACTTAGTATGAATGGAAGAGGGTTTTTTTGCTGCAAGTTTGTCCAACCCAGTGCAATATATCCTTGCTAATTTTACTAACCATATTTCAAATAGATCAATTATTTCTGAGTCTTCTTTATTTATTGTTTAGATCCCACATACCCATGAAACAAATTAAAATATTTGGTCTTGAATCAGGAGCATCTTAGTCCTCCAAGTGACATCTTTGCTATCCAATACTTTAAATAGCAGATTTGTCTAGTGCAATCAACTGTTTGATCATATCTTCCAATGATGCTGATTGTGGATTCAAATAAAATTATATTTGAATCCTTGACAAGCTCAATTGTGTTGTCCGTTTGCCCTGTTGTTGGGATTTTTATGTTCCTTATATTGAATAGATCTCTATAGTGAAGTTTGTATTAGTTGATCTCCATCTGTATATTTTTCAAAGTTCTTTTGGCTTTCAGCTTGAAAAGTTGTGTCACACATATACCAGATGTCGTTTTTATGAGTTTTTCTCCAACTAGAGGAGCCCTGGTTGTGTAGTGTTTAATGTGTTGGGCTGCTGACCACAATCCAGTGATTTGAGACCACCAGTTGTTCTGCCGAAGAAATATTAGGCTTCCAATCTCCCATAAAGATTTATACTCTCGGAAACATGATGGGGTAGTTCTACTGTGTCCTAAGAGGAGATATTGACTTGATATATCAAGAGTTTAAATTTTCTATGTCAATCCATCCTGATATTGGCTTTGTCTTCAAATAGTTCAGTTTCTCATATTATTTGCTTACGTTTCATACCAAATAAGTCTCATGAAATATAGATCCCTGGAATACAGATGTATGACTTTAAATAATCCACGGCAGCCCTTGTTCTATTCAAAGTACTAACCCTAGGTCTTGTGAGGTTTCACATGAGCACAATTAGGTGTTCAGTAATCTTCCTGCTTTGTGATGCTATTCATGCTTGCTCCAGTCCACACAGATGAATGACTTTGTCGAATCATAAAAGCACAAGTAAGCATCTTTCTGTGTACATAGGTATTCTGTGCTTCTCGAGAAGATCTTTCTGACAAGAGTTATAACTAGTTGCAAATTCTTTTCTTAATTTAGGTTCAATTTCTGGTCAGTGTCAATGAGCTGAAGGATAAACTCTCTAGTCCTTCACCAGCTTCACAATTGCTCCATGTGTTGTCCATTGTCATTGCCACATTTGTTGAGTGTCTTTCTCTTTTCCATTGACCCATCACCAAGCTTTTTTTCCAGAGAGTGGCATTTTATGATAACTTCTCCAAATTTCTTGAAATGAAGTTTTACTCTTGCATCTTCAGCTTTTTCTTCAATCCCTTTACCTGGAGATTGAGCATATTTTTCTATGTTGCGACTATAACTCCAATTTGTATACATTTCATTATATTGTTTACTTTGTCTCTTTGAGTTGCATTTTCAAATTTTATGCCCAACTTTTTAATTTCCTCATTTAAAAAATTAATATAGTAAGTGGTTTAAGTCTCTTCTGACACCCATTTTGAACTTTTCTTTCTTTTTTATCTGCTTAGTGATTGACTTGATAGCAGTGTGTTCAGAATTTGGAAAATGTGGTCTTAGTGATGCTATCACAGAATTTGTCTGGTCTTTCATCATTGTGTTCAATGTATCTCTTGTTGAGAAAGCCTCTAACTGTAGGTGAGATATACTTTTGGATTTGGTGGATTTTAATTTTTTCCCCCAATTTCAACCAGACTTATATAAGACCAATCAATGTCGTATTTCACAATTGTCCCTATGCCTTTTTTGACTGATGTCACTAAGCTTCTCCATTGTCTATTCAAACAGAAGTAGTCAATTTGATCCTTATGTATTTCATCTAGCAGGTTATTTTTGTACAGTCATCATTTATTCTTTTGAGAAAAGGTGGTTTATAGCTTTGTTTCTGTCATTGTATCTATATTTCTCATCTACTGAAAGGTCCCATGTCCCAAAATTTCATGTTTCAATGATCAGTAATAATGAATCTGATATAAAATATTTATTTTTGGAGCTATAGAAATGAAATTAATTTTTTAGGCTTAAAAAGGTGATTATGATTTTATTTCAACCATAAACTCAAAATTTACTTATATTTTTCACAGTATCAATTGTGCAGCTTTCCAAGAGGAATTAATATTAAAAGGGTTTATAGTTCATACAGTGACTGAAAAGATTAGAATACCTTACCAATATACATCAACAATTTATCTACCTAAGCTTCTGTAAAAGAAGTTATTTTTTCACAGTGGCACATGAAACATAAAACTTTCCAGTTCTTCAATGCTTCCTCTTCCCCACTACCATGGTCCCAATTCTGCCGTACAAATCCGGCTAGACCAGAGAATGCACAATGGTACAGATAGGAGTCAGAAACATAGGAAATCCAGGAAAAATGATCCCTCCAGGACCAGTGGTGAGAGTGAAAATACAAAGAGGGTGGAAGAAGGTTGGGTAGAATGGGGGAACCAATTATAAACATCTACATATAACCTCTTCCCTGGGATATGGGCGATGGGGAAGTGGGTGCTGGGAGACATCATACAGTGTGAGACATGACAAAGTAATACTTTACAAATTAACAAGGGTTCATGAGGGAGGAGGAGGAGGGAGTGCGTTAAAGGAGGGGGCAAATGAGGAGCTGATGCCAAGGACTTAAATAGAAAGCAAATATTTTGAAAATGACAAGGGCAACAGTGGTACAAATGTACTTGACACACAATAGACTTATGTATGAATTGTGATAAGAATAAATGATAAATAAAATGATAATTTTTTTTAAAAAAGAAGAAGCAAACACATCAACATAGTCAGATGTATACCGCAGATGTAGGTAAGAGATCAAGAAAAAGAGGATACAAGAAGAGGTATTCCATTAATATGCATAATTCTTAAATTTTGAAGTAGGGTTTGGGTTATTTATAATTTCAAAATTATCCATTTTTCATACTCTCAATGAGAAAAACGTACTCTTTTCTAGGGCTCACAATACAATATAAAGAAATTGTGGGTATCAAGAATTTCATTTCACTTGGATCAACAGTGTTCCTGGAAGCAGCTGTAAACAAGTCAAATGATACCGCTGTAGGAAAATATGCTTTAAAAGTGTCAAAATGCAGATATCCCGGGTGAGTCAGATTTTTCAGACACAGTCGTAGTATATTTAACTATTTCATAGGTGTGCAAGAACATGGAAATAGACAAGAACAAACAAACTTGGAATGTGATGTTAGCATATGATTTTGCATTTACTCAGAAGTATCTGCAGCCAAAATGTTCCTTTAAGAGGGAAGATAATAAGTTTTTACTTTGTTTACTTCACTCATATCATTAGGAAATACGAAGTGCTCTTAAAGGACATCACAATTAACATTTTAGAAGATTGACAAAATTGAGATAAATTTTCTATGAGGTGAATTAGCATAGCAGTCACACAATATGAAGGAGAATCCCCTCTCCCCATCATGGAATTGTGTCGGATGGAGTAGAGTTTTCATAGTGCTTCCTATTAGGGAAGCACGAGACAACATGCTCTGAATTAGTGCACACAGTGGCACCACCACCTGGGAAGGTTCTCTCTGGCCACAGTGAATTATTTCATAAAATTGTTGTTGCTGTTGCTGTTGTTGTTGTTGTGTGTGTGTGTTAGAGAGACAACCGATTTAAGAGAATAGCTGGAACTGTGAAAGCTTGTTTCCTGCTTGGGAAAAATGCTGCAGAACTTATTGTGATGTTGAAAACAGCTGACAAGCACAGCGCTATGGGAAACACTCAAGTGTATGCGTGGTTTTCGCATTTCGAAGAGGTGAAATGTCAATTGCTGACAAGTTTCATTCTGGATATCCGTCAACTTTCCAAACCAATGAAAATGCCAATTCGTAGTGATTTGGAGTTTGTTCCACCAGGTCAGACTATTAATCAAGCTTTCTATTTAGAGGTTCTGAAAAGACAGTGTGTAAAAAATAAGGTCTGACCAGTTTTGCCACCACAACAATGCACCTGGCTTATGCAGCGATCTCATTGTGACAGTTTGGGTCAAAAAGCTACAGGCTACTCTTGTTCCCCTCCCGTGCACCTTACTTACCTGATCTCTCTCCAAGGGGATCTTTTTGTTTCCACGAATGCTAAGGGACATGAAAAGATACAAATTTGATGAGGTAGAAGAAGTAAAGAAAAATGAAATGAGGAAGGTGCTGTCAGTCATCTGAACAGAGGAGTTTGAAAATGTTTCCAAGGATGGAATTGCAGATTTGACAAATGGATGGTACCTTGAAGGAGATAAGTTTGTTTTGGAAAAAAAAATAAAAACATAAGTTGGAAACAAAGGTCTCCGTTTTCAGGTGTATGTGTGAGTGTGTGTGTGTGTGTGTGTGTGTTCTTCTATGCTCAAGTATTTTAATCACTATCTATAATACTGGACAATGTTTTATTCTGTTAAAAATGGCTGATAGCTGATTTTAAGGCAAGAAACAAAAATAGGACCTTAATAATGGTATTTCACAAATATTTTTCTAGTGCCGAATAGTGGTTGACATAGGAAATATTTCATTTATATTCAAGGCTTAATTCTCTATGTGCTGCAAATCTCTTTTTGATTCATTTAACCTTCTATAATCCTAATTTCATGTCTCTTTGAACTATTTTGTGTCAATAATTACATGTGCAGGTGGAATCAAAATACACCTTACAAATAATACACTTGTGGTTTTTGTGTGCTCAATTTAAATTGCAAATAAGTTCATAGCTAGAGTGAGTTTTAAATGGACCTTGCAGTTGTTGTTTAAATATATTCTTAAACAACTGTACAGAGTGTAATAATGATACGAGCACCTTCAGTGCACAGCAGGACTTTCTTCCATAGAGCATAAAACGGCTCATACATGCCATCAAATCCAGAAATGTGTACATGTAAACAACTTTCCACTCTGTGAGGATGCCACTGTACTGTGGAGATATAGTCTTTTTCATAATAACATTCTCCAAGGATGATTCTAAATGAAACAGAGGGGAAAAAAGAAAGAGAAGTTTCCATGTAGTGATTCTTTTCCTCTTGTACCTTGCATCTAAGAATGATGCTGTGGATCACTTTTTAGTGGTGAGACATAGCTAATTGGCTCCAAAAGAGACAGATGTAAATATCAAGTGCTTTCCCTGAAACCAAATAAAAATGTTTATCTTCCTCCTTTTAAAGAAGTGATGGCGGGTGCTTATGACATTATTTTTAAATGTTGTATTAGCTAACATACAAAATAAAGAATTCATACATTGTTTTTATCTCTGTTATAAGAATAAGAAAATACTCCTTTTCAAATCCTTTCCATGAAGATTACATAATACACAAACATTCTTGAACACAGTGATATGTTAGTATTAACCTCAGCTAGCATTAACATTTATATTTTTAAATGAATTATTATTTCAGTATGATACTTTGCATACCCAATCAAAAACTATTTAAAAGTTTTTTAAAAATAGTTTTATACTTCATTTAGAAACAATGATATAAAAATTCTTAAATTATTGTTATTATTTTTTACAAAACACACTTGTCTTTATTGATCTAGTGTATATCAGGGCACAAACGTGAAACAATATCTCCCAAATATATTCTGTATTTCAAAAGTAGGTGGGGTTTGTAAATATAATAAATTGAACTAGGTATATATTTTTAGTTCTTTTAAACTATATTTTAATTGAATATATGCTGACATACTTTGAGTCATGACAATCTCTTATGTATTTCCATCAGAATAAAATAATATGTTCACCCAATGCATACAAATAACACATTCATGCTATGATTTTTTTAGTTTTATTTTTGTTTTTTGCCATGCAACAGTCCTTACATTTGCCTGCTATGTCACAAGTTAAATGGACATAATTTTTGTGAAAATAATGATAGCAACTGAAAGTTTATTAACTTGAATGATTCAATTTGAAATAAAATATTTTAAAATGGATTTTGCCATTTCTAACTGTCTACGAATAATGTCAATGAGGGGTATCAAACACTCTCGCTTTTTTTCGCTGCAGAAAACAGCATCGTCCAAATCTCAACCAAATGATGCACAAAACTCCCTAGGTGTTTTAAAAAGGGGAAAAATTATGTAGGTAAACATATAAATCTTTTGAACATTTGTCTTTATGGGAACAACTCCTGTGTTGGTCTCTAACCTGTAGGGCATTAGTCTTCTCTAAATTACCAGTGATGTCCCACAGCTCAATGATAAATAGAAATCACTGGAAGGAATAACACATTCTTTCACACAAAATTTCTAGAAGACACAAGCCTATATAGGAAAACTAAATATGTAAAATTGACCCTTTCCTATTTTAGAACATTTTACCTTGCAGTTTAATGTAAAGTCATTTTCTTGGCTTTGCAACAACAATAATAATAACTTTAAGGAAGTCATTAGTTAAAAATGTATATCACATGACTTTTTAATACTGACATTACAAGTTGGTGATTCTACACAAAGAAACATTCATCTGGTGGAATGAACAATTTATCACCAAATAGAGTTTCTCATTTTCAAATTCATGTTAATAAAATGAGATTGTTTGAAGTGATACTTTTTTTCCCCATACAACTAAGAGAGTTTTAAAAGAGCTATTAATAGTGACATACATTTAAACAATATATTTTAGGCTGAAATTTTAATTATTGTTGCTTATATTAGGATTTATGGATTTATTTATTGTTCGTACAATCATCAAAATCATTGATATATCTCTGAAACTGACCTCCACTCTCAACTTTTGCTATAACTAATAATAATAGTAAATATTTTACATGAAACAAATACCAAAAAGTAAAATGAAAGTGTAAAAAAGAACAACAGAGAGTTAGGGAAACAGTCAATAAGAAAGGTAAAATTTATCTTAAATATTAACTTTTTAATCCTTAATTTTCTTATAACTCAACATTGAGCCTCTAATGAATCCTCACTGACAATATTCTAAGAATGTAAATAGCATTAATATCAGACAAACAGTATCGTACAATGATTTTTAGCACTCATAATTAGGCAAAAATGCAAACTTTTGTCACTAGACCTCCCTTTTGACTCATTTTGAATTTATTCTTCTGTAAAATTATGTTTTGTCCCACAGGGATCATCTATCCTAAATTCCCCACATTTCCAGCTCCAGTATGCATCCTCTGTTCTAGCTGGATTTGTCAGGTAGAATTGAGATCATTATAGTGGGTGGGAGGAAGCACTGGAGAACTAGAGGAGTGAACCAGTGATGGGAGTGTGATGTGGGGAGGGTGGAGTAGAAAGGGGGAACCAATTGCAGGGATCTACACATAACCTCCTTTCTGGGGAATGGACAACAGGGAAGTGAGTGAAGGGACATATAGAACAGTATATGGTATGAAAAAATAGTAATAATTTGTAAATTATTAAGGGTTCATGGAGGCATGGTAAGGGAGGGGAAATATGGGGAAGTGATACTGGGAGCCTATGTGGAGGGAGGATGTTTTGTGAATGATGATGGCAGCAAGTGTTCAAACATGGTCTGCATACAATTGGCGTATGTATCGATCATGACGGGAGTTGTATGAGCCGCCAATAAAATGATGTATAAAAGAGGTGTTGAGCCAGGATTTCACTGTGGGTACTAAGGAGTACCTGACTGTCTTCAGTCATGGGCATGTGAGGATGGAAAATGCATAAGAAGTATCACAGAAGAATGAAAATCACGGACTATCAGAGGAACAAGCAAAATGTCTTGGAAGAAGTAAAGCCAGAATTATTTTTCGAAGGAAGTCTTTGGGGGAAGACATCATAGTTGGTAGAGAGTCAACGAGAAAGATGATCACAGGACTGGGCAGTGTTTCATCTCTTTATACATCGGGTCACTGTGAGTCAGAATGAACTGGATGACACTTGGCAACAATGACAACCTGACTCTCTACACTCAGATTTAACAGTAAGAGCTCTCTCGGGTGGGGATGTGAGAAGCAGGATCCTAAAGGAGGAATGGCATTTGTTACATAGACAGGTTCCTAAATGACCAGAAACTACTCTTTTGGAAAGAGAGATGTTGAGTTGCCACCAAACTTGCCAGAGAGAAGAAGTTGGAAACAGATATTGACACCAGTATCATAAATAGTTTATGTACATAAGTTACTATGTGTAAACACAGGGTTATGTTTAAGTATGGTCAATTCAACCCCTGCAGATCCTTTTGTGGTCTTTATGATGGTCTCAATTAAAGAATCCTTTGACATATTTGAAAAAAATATGTTTTGTCTTTTGCTTATTCAGGTATTTCTTTGCTTTATTTTGTCATTGTTGCTGGGTTCCTTTGTTTTCAATCTTTGTTTTGCATGCTTTTTCTATAAAGGGAATTCAGGATTGGTGGATCTGTGAAAAGAGTAACAAGGTTAATACCTGGATGGGAGGTGGGAAGGCATAGTGGAAACATAAGCAATGAATATAAGAAGGAAGGAAATGTTCTAAAACAGATTATGTTGATGAATACACACTCCTTCTTAATATGTTAGAACTATTGAATTATATAATATATTAAATATAACTCAAATTGAGATTAAGGCAGACATCTTGGTAAAAAATATTAGTTACATCAGATCCATTCTTTTTTGTTATCTCTCAGGGTAATATATAGTTTTGTGGATTTTATTTTGCCTTTTGCCTTAGAGTTTGTAAAGAGAGGACTTCATGTATATTCCATTTTAGAAGAATTGTTCCTTGTTGGAGTTCATAGATCAAAATCTGCTGAGGAGTAATTTATAAGGCTGATCTATGAAAAATTAATACACAAATACTCATTAACTTGTTTTGAAAGTAAATGGCAATTGACACTAGTCAATCAAACTGTAGACCATCATGGTTAAAAATATTTAACGTTTTCAAGTTTCACACACCCATGTAACTAATATGTCTGTGATACTTTAGCTAGGAAATGCTATATATTTATTTCATGGAATAACCTACTTCAGTACAATTTATTTAATATAACCTAGTTGGTTAAATAAGGATGTAGCTTTCATTCATACTTACCATTTTGGAATAAGGTTAAAGATTTACTTTAACAACTGTAACTATAAAATACTGATCACAGTTTAGCTTATTTATATTCACATTTTTATTCTATAAAAAGAATAATCTATCGCTATCTCAATATTCATTTTTTTGTAGTAGAATCCATAAAGAATAACCACAGATGCAGATACTTGTTCATACTTAAGAATTTTATACTTACATAATTGAATAAATCAAACATATATAAAAATCAACTTACATATATAAGTTGAGTATGTAATTCTCGGTTTAACCATATTTTAATATGTATGGCGATGTTGGATATATTCCTTCTATAACTACAAGTTGAAAACAAAATATTTAAAATGGAATTCATTTAAATTGTCCCTTTATATTTTTTCAAATACTTAAATAGATTAGAAGTTGGGAAATATTTAAAATGTAATATAATGTTAAACCTTGTTCTAGGATTATTAATGCTAGAAATTTACTTTATTTTACTTTATTTACATTCGATTAAAATTTTATAATATATACCATTGGCTTAGTAACCAAAACAGAAAAATATCTATATTTTTCCTGATACTGTTTCAATTTCATGAAAATAATTTTATTCCTATTTCTGCATTTCATGTTGGAAATTCCAAACATTATTTTGAAATGCCTGATATGTAAATGTAGTAATTATTTAAAACTATGAAAAGAAACTAAAAAACACTAAGGGTAAAGTTGTTCTTTTGAATAAAATGTATAGTTTATGAAAATAACATGAAAATAAATATTTATATTTAATATATATATAATATAATAATATTTTGTAATCTAAGCATAAGTGTTATGATACCAAAGCCTTTTTGTGATAGGTACAAAATGAGAAATATTTATAGGTAAGAAATGATCATTTAACATAATCTTGATAATTTTCAAGTAATCTTGAAAGATACTGAAGAATACAGCAAGAAAAGAAAAGGTCATTATTAATAAACAGAAGATAATTCTAGGCAAAGAAAAGAGAAAAGAGATGAGAAAAAGAGAGGAAAAATATGGAAGGGTCACTTGGATACTCAAGGAAATTGTACAAAAAGGAAAATTCCATTACCCTTTCTATTTTTGTTATTACTGTTGCTGTCATAGTCAATTATCCTTCATCTAGGTCTACAGAATTTTAGAATTACTTTTTACTGTGTAAAGATTTGTAGAAGAGCAGATCATCAGTTTTACATTCAACAGTTAATTTACATTTTCTTCACCTCATGTAGAGAATTGAAACCCCTCGATATAAGATAAATGATGTCACATCCTCCCTATGTTTCGTACTTCTATTATTTCTTCTGTCCTAATGCACCTGAACTCCTTTCCCGGTAACTCCTTGGAAAAATGTTAGTCTTTTGATTAAATATTTAAATATTCTAAGATATGTTTGCCTCATTATGTCATTGTTGTTCTAACAAACTTGCTTATTCTATGGCTTAAAATTAAGATACTTTCAGGGGTAATTAATTATTTAATGTGACTGTACTATCCCAAATTTCTATCTCATGCAAAACAACCTTCTGCTGCATGGTTCTGGGTAAAAAAGTGAGGGACAATGCTGACAGTCTTCACCTGTGAGTAATTGTGAACTTGTTGATATCTATTTGAATATCCACCTGGTGGTGTTAGGTGACATTGAGTTGATTCTCACTCATATAATCCTTTGCTCAAAAGAAGAAAACACTGCCTGGTCCTGCCACATCCTCACAAGAGTTCTTATGCTTGAGCACATTGTTTCAGCATTGTGTCAGTCCATCTCACTGGAGGTCTTCCTATTTTTCAATGTCCCTCTACCAGGAAGGATATCCTTCTCATAAAATGAGCCATCTGAGAAGCAGGAGAGGGAATCTCACTACCAGCAAGATTCAGGAATGGAGAGACTTTTGGACCCTGGAATGCTTCTGCAGTGAACCTTCTGGAGCCAGAAGACAGATGTGACATTAAAGGATCAGGGAATCCAGGACAGATAATCTCCTCTGCACCAGTAATGAGAGTAGCTACACTAGGAGGGTAAGGTGAAGGTAGGTGGAGAAAAAGGGAGAACTGATCACAACAATTAACCTACAACTCCATCCCAGGGGGATGGACAACAGAAAAGTGGGTAAAGGGAGACATCATTCAGTGTAAGACATGAAAATAATAATAATAATAATTTATAAATTACCAAGGGTTCATGAGGAAGGGAGGGGAAAATGAGAGGCTGATACCAACGGCTCAAGTAGAAAGGAAATGTTTTGAGGATGATCATGCAACAGATGGATAAATGTGCTTGACACAAATGGAAGGATGTGTGCATGGTGATGGGAGTTGCACAAGTCCCCTGATAAAATGGTTAAAGAATAAAAATTAAGGAGAAGCAATAGAACCAGAAGCCAGAACATGAAACAAAGCAATGAGTTTCCTTGTCAAGGGAGCAAATAAAGTTGAGTGATTTGATATGAGACTGGTTAGTGGTTGGGGGGATGACCCACAGAGGTAGGATCTAAGATTACAGTGGAGTGGCGTGCCTTTGGCTTTCAGTAACTTAAAAATAACCTCCTCCTCTAGTTGATGCCAACTCACAGTGACCCTGGAAGACAGAGTCAAACTGCCTAGGTGAGTTTCCTAGATTAACGTTTCATAGGAGTAGAAGGCTCTATATTTCTTACACAGAGAGCCTTGTGACTTTGAACTGCTGACCTTGCAATTAGCAGCTCAATATGTAACCACTGTGCCCGCAGGGTTCTCTTTGGGTGCTTGTTTTCAACCCTGAAATAACTTTGCAACAGGTCCTGATGAACGATTACCCTCAACATACCTCGCTTGTCTCAAAGCCTGTTCACTTCCTTCATAAGCTCTTGCTTGAGAGAGGCCTGAGTTCTGTGTAGTTATTACCATGGTATAACCTTGAAGAAAGAGTTGAGAGTGTGTGGTTTGAGTGACAGAACACATAATTCTGGTGTAGATTCAGCTCCACACCTGATCACAATGGATTCATACTACCTTCTATTCAACCAGTAAACCTGGTCACGCTTATGATCGCCTATCATCTTCTATTTGATCTCTTCAAGTGGAGCCCTTTTCAGGGTAGTGGTAGTGGTTGCCAGACACCTTCTAGTTCCTCTGGTTTAAGGGTCTGGGGACTGATGTCTACATAGTTCATTAGTCAATTGGACCCATTGTTTCCATGTGTCTTCAAAATTCACACTAATTTCTTTGGGACTAGAAGACACTAATAGCTGCACCTTTGACGGGCACTCAGGAGAATTTAAGACCCCATTCTTCACTCATTCAATTGCGAACTGAAAAAAGGGAGATTGAATTTATTCCCCGCTCACTAGGAAGACAAGCCAGAAGAGCAGCTTCCTTCTTTTGAAAGAAGACAGCCTTGAAAACCCTTTGGGGCCTTCTATTCTGCAGACATGGAGTCTCCACAAGGCAGAATTTTCTCAATAGCAATTTAACAAGATCAAATATGAAAACACCTTTGTATAAAAATCCAGGAACAAATATGAAAAATACATTTATCAAATGAATACCATAGATGGGAAATTGCAGATAGAAGAGAGAATAAGGAAGCTGTGATAGGTAGGTTTATATTGTGCCAACATGGCCAATGAAGATAGGTGGGTTTGTTGTGATAAGATGGCCAAGGAACACATGTGAGATCAATTGAAGGATGGGGCTCTGAGTGGCTCTGCAAGGCTCGCCTCTAGCTTTTGGATCTTCAGATCATCTGGCTGACTTGTTTGCCCTACACGTCTATCTTCAAGTGACACTACTAGTTGAACACCTAATCCATGGACTGTGTCACTGTGAGTTGAGGTTCCTTCAAGCCCTGCTTTGCCATGCTTCTGGAATATACATCTCTTGAGTTGGGGACTATCAGACTCTGTCATCAGGCTGACTGTTGGTGACTTTTCTTGCTGTTTGCTGCTTGTGGCCAGATAGCCTGAATTGCCCTACAGAGCAAGACGAGAGGACTGCCAGTGTATTAGATGTCTCACACAAGTGAGTTGCACCAAGCCATGTGTACTGCCTTATAGAGTAGTTAACTGTTTATTTCTTATGTATATATATATATATATATATATATATATATATATATTTACTAGTGTCCTGGTTTTGATTCTCTAGAGAACTCTGTCTGATACAGAAGCCCAAATTAAATAATTGTGACTAATTAAAAGATACATTGCAAAAAAAAAAAGAGATATATCGCATTAAAATGCAACATTTGAAAAATAATTCCAAGCATTGGAACTTATGCTAATTGTATGGTCATGGACATTGAATATAGAATATCACTGTGCAATTTTGACAAACTAAAAATTAAAATATTTTATTTTCTGATTCAATACTTGGAAAATAAAAATAAAGGATGCTCCTTCTGTCAGTCAGGTTTTCTTCCTTTCAGTTTTGTGTTAATTCCACTATATCTGTCTATGCATAAAAATGAATGAAGAACTTTCAAAGTTTCAATTAGACATACTTGATTAAAATTTCTGCTTCTATAAGATGAAATTTATTTGGAAATTTGTCTTATTTTTGCTTAATAAAAAGTAAGTCATTATCTAAAAATTTTTTTTGCATTTTTACAAGAAAATTTATCCTCAATTTGCATGACGGTTTCCAATTGTAATTACAAAATATTACACTTTCTTCTTGTGAAAATGGGATCATTTTGATCATCAATTGTCTCAGATATCTAGTGTGACCATACACAAAATAATCAAGTTTGGGAAATGGAAATTTATTTCTAGTATGTCAGAAGTCCAAAATAAGGGAATGCCTACAAGGAAAGTGTAATTTTTGTTGTTGATATTGTTGATGTTTACTTGTTTGTTTTTATTTAATTGAGTTTCTAGTAGCTGAAAATCTTTGGCTTGTAGTATCTATCTTTTATGGATATTTATCCTCATAAATAATTTCCCCTTATTGGTATTCCTTTTTCTCTTCTTTCTAAAACTCAGGATGATATAGGATCTCTCCTACACCATTGTTGCCTTATTAACATAAAAAGGGGATCCCCTCATAGTAAATAGTATCATTTCCTTTAATATATTGAGCAGGATTTCAATTAAAATATGTCTTGGGGTACAAAATTCTGTCCTTAAAATTGGCTATTCTTTTTGCATAGAGTTAATATTTTGAACCACAAATAAATGATGATTCATTTACATAGATGGGTTATCTCAAAGAGTAGTATGCATTTTGTGGTCTACTCTAAATTAAGTTTGAAGGACTATTTATTTTGTCATTGTATTCGAAGGTGCTGCTTTTTTTTAACCTAAAGCTGCTCTACAGGAAGAAGATGAGCCCGTTTCCTTCAGGGACAATGTGCACCTTTGGAAACCTAGGAGGGATCCTGGATTGTTCTGGGGATGGTTGTGGCTGAAATCAAAACTACCACAATGGGTTTGTTTCTGTTTTTTTTTATTATTCTGTTGCATATTTATTCTGTTCACTGACATGTTTGTCTATATTTTTGCCAGTATTATCCTGTCATAAACATGGCAGCTTTATAACAGGTCTTGTTTGTGGCAGTCCACCAGTTCTAGTTCCTTCATTATTTTGTTGGCTATGTTTTATATTTTGCCATTCCATTAGAATTGGTTTGGGCTGAGCCCCAGTGGCGTAGTGGTTGTGCGCGGGACTGCGGCCCACTGGGACGGAGGTTCAATTCCAGCAGTGGGGCTGGGCCTCCTACTCCCACCACTGGAGAGCAGTGATGCCCCCCTCTCCCCCAAAAAAAGAATTGGTTTGCCAAGTTACAAAATAACCTACTGCAATTTTATTGGTATTCTTTTCAATCTGTAGAAAAAATTTTAATGATTTGGCAGATTAATAAGAGTATTATTTCTTATATATAATCAAAGAGTATCTCCTAACTAATTTATACTTTATCATTAAAGAGATGGATTGTTTTTTATATCAATCTTTTCAAAATTTTATGTGCCATTATACATGTTAGGTTTTAAATGTCTAATGTCAAGTGCTCATTGCTGGCATACAGAAAAACCTTTGACCTGTTATTTTGCTGTAACAGCCTACTAGCTTCCTGAATTTTTGTTGCTATTGTTAATTCTTTGAGATTTTCTACACAATCATATTATTTAAGATCAAAAACATAGTTGTTATTGCTATTTTTGATCCCTGATGTACATGTTTTTAGGTCTTTTTTCCTAGCTGTACGAGATCAAAGTTTCAGTGAGCTGTAGAGTAGAGGTACTGAGAAAGACAATCTGGTCTTAGGGGAGAGAACATGTGTGTTTAAAAACTCAGATACATATGTTTAAACCAGTCTGCAGCCAGACTTGAATGCGCACTGAATGAGTGCATCCAAGTGCTCTCACTACACACTTACTCTTCTTACAATGCCTAATCAGAACAATGATTTTGAGATGATCAAGAATTTCAAGAAGTAGTGCATTGAGGAAACGGTGGGGAGGGAGGTATCCATTTCTGACCTCCACTGGCTACACAAGGGAAAAGCAGGATTCCACTAGACACCAGCCCATTGCTGATTATCATGTAGCAGAATTCATGCCTCACACTCCAACTTCTTTTATTCTGACATGAGAAATTTCTTGCATAGCAGTCTACTTCTCTGCTTGGATTGATATCTTTTTAGCGCAACCACAAACAGCTCACAAAAGAATACTCATGATTACAGGTTTAGTAGAGAATTTGTCTGCTTACCACAAATCAGGGTGAGAAAAGGGTGCAGTCTTCCTGTCCCCAAAGGCATCTCTCTTAGACATGTCAGCAACAACCCATCTCCCTTTTCCTCAGCCCCTTAAGACACATGGCCCCTTGATCAATGCCTAGTCCTGTAGACCAGAAAGCCCAACCCTCTGCCTTGTGGTCTTGATGACATTTCCTTCTTCATTTTTTTTTCTCAAGACCTAAACCTTGCTCTTCTGCTTCATCAATGACCTCTGTGATGCCCTTTTTTATATATTTTTAATGTTTCAATTTTATTTTGCACATTTATTTTGCTACAACTGATAGTGATATACTTATTGGGGATATTAATCATTCTGGAGGACTTGTCTGCCAATGACTATGTGAGTTGATCAATAATAGTCTGAGTTCATCTTCATTATCTCTCTCATTTTTCTTTTAATTCTAGATGTCTGCAATTCTTCCCCATCAAGCCAACCAGCAGAATCAGTTGAAACATTTCCAGCTTCTCTCTGAATGTTGGTATGTGTGCCATTTTCCAGTTTAAAATGTAAAAAAAAATCTACAGTATTCCTTTACAGCATAACAGAAATTTAAATATGATTTAATGCTGCATAAGTAAGTTATTATGTATATATTCTTTACCACTCAATTTGATTTCAAGACTGAATTCCCATAACCAGTGGGAAAGAAGCTATCTATTCAAATTAGTAAGGAGACGCTCTGTTGGTCCAGGGGACTACCTATTGGGCTGTTGACTAAAAAGTCAGTAGTGAAAGACCACAAGCCAGTCCCTGAGAAAGGTGGGACTTTCTGCATCCTTCATGGCTGAGAGCCGTGGAAACCCACAAAAAGCAGTTCCACTCCATCATCTTCATTGGCTATGGGTCAGAATTGACTTGATGACGTGGAGGTTAGTGGGCATCCTGAGGAAAAGAGCAGAGAAACTGGCCTATATACAGAAAAGCACAGTAGCAGGTTTGGAGGAGAATTCAGCAATAATTTTAAAATGCAAATTGTTGCTTGCTAAATGTCAAGAATGGAGCACTAATCTATGAAGATTAAAGAGTATAATTTTCAATATGGATTCCACAAAATAAAGAAAACAAAATCCCCCATCCCTGGCTAGGCCAATAAATGACATTGTGATAACTGGAAAGAAAGATTGAAATTTTTAGTTATTTGATTTGACTTAGATTCACAGTAAATGCTCATCGAAACAGCATGCAAGCCCCAAGATGGTCTGTATTAGAAAAATATGCTACTGGGGGGGGGATAAAAAAAAGAAAAAAATATGCTACTGAAGCCTCTTTTAAAGTGTTAGCACAAGTGTCACTTTAAAGATTAAGGTTCTTCTGACCAAAGCCAGGTGAAAGGATGGCTTATACATAAGAAAACCAGACAATGAATAGAAATCATGGAGAAAAGTTGTCACTTTTAAATTTTGGTGTTGGAAGAGGATACTGAAATAAGCATGAGCTGAAAGAACATAGAAAGCTGTCTGTCTCAGAAAAAGTAATAGTTAGAATGTGTCTTAGAAACTAGAGTGGTAAGATAGTTTTATGTACATTGTGTTAGGTATCAGGGTAGAACAGTCTTGATAGAAGGTCAATGAAATGAGGAATAAAGTCTCAAGGAGATCTGTCATCACAGATGTGGTAACAATTGTCTTTATTGTTAGATTTTACCATGTCATCTCTAATGCATAGTAATCCTAGGTACAAAGGGCTACCATTGCCCCACTGTCTTTCCCTCATAATTTCTATGAAATGAAAATCGACTGATCCTTTTGTAGTACACCCAGTTTTCTAGAGAATAGAAATCAAAAATAATTGTATGACAAGAAAGAAATGTGTATCAGGAAAGCAGCCTAGCATAATCTAACTCAGCTGCATTATTTGATGCTCGCTGGAGATCCCTCCCCAACCCTGCCTCAACCACTGCCCTGACTTCTTAGGCTCCCCTCCCCACCCCAGACTCACTCATCTGCCTGCCAATGGACAGGAAGGCAGGTCAGGAAGCTGACAGGGTATTTGGGGGGGGGGTCGCGAGTTGGTGTCACGGTTCTGCAGGGACAGTCAAGTAGATGCAAGACCAGCAGAAACATGGATGGACATCATATTCTCCCTGACTTGAGAGTCCGTCCTTATTGTTGTTGACCCCAGTAGTCAGATGCAGGATCCAGGCAAATAGGATGAGGTGGAGCAAGACTAAGGTGCCAATCTTCTGGTGACACTTATAAGTAGGGAACCAGTCCCATGGTAATGTCTTTAGACTGTGTCCTGATTCCGAGTTTGGACTTCACCCATATGCTCAGCATTCAAGTGTAAGAAACTGACATAAACTCTATCAATCACATACACCAACAACTTTATTTAAAATGTTGACCAGTTTTTTGTTTGTTTTTTAGCTAGCCAATTGTTATTCTAACTTAGAATCTTTTCAAAATCATAACTGTCTAATGTGGATAGACTGACTAAAGGAACACTTAGTTGCAAAATGTTACTCACATTGTTGGATGGTTATTCTATTTCAAGGGACAAACCAACACAAAGCTACAAACTTGGTAGAACTGACATCATTTAAAGTGGTGCCTGCATTAATCAGCAAACTCAAGAATTTAAGCAAGGCTTCTTGGACCTGCCATGCAATCATCCCTTATATAAATTTAAATTTCAGAAGAAATTAGTTGGTGCTAGGTTCCACTGAGTCAGTTCTAACCCATAGCGACCGGATTACAACAGAATGAAATACCATCTCACTCTGCACCATCATCACAATTGTTGCACCTACTGTGTCAATCCATTTAGTACACATTTTTCCTCTTTTTCACTGTCCTTCCACTTAACCAAAAAATATGTCTTTATCCAGGGACTGGTCTCTCTTGGTAACATGTCCAACATATGGGAGATGATGTGTCTTGCCATTCCTTCCTCTGAGAAGCATTTTGGTCTGTACTTCTTTGAAGAGAGATTTGTTTGTTCTTCTGGCAGTCCATTGTACTTTCAGTATTCTTTGTCAGCACCCTAATCAACATGCACCATTTTTCCAGTATTCCTTAGTCAATGTTCAACTTTCACATGCATAAGAAGTTATTGAAATTGTGGTTTGAGGCTGAGCCCCCATGGCGTAAATGGTTGAGGTGCGGGACTGCGGCCCGCGGGCTTGCGGTTCAAACCCAGTGGCGGTTCTCAGGAGCGGCACTGGGTAGCGCCCATGACCACCAGAGGGCAGTGATGCCAAAAAAAAAAAAAGAAAATGTGATCTGAGTCGTGCACATTTCAATCTTCAAGGTGATATCCTTGCTTTTCAATACTTGAAAAGAGGCATTGCACAGTGAATTTAACCACTGCATGTCTCATGTGTTTTCCTGACTGCTGCTGCTTTGAGCACTGATTGAAGATTCAAGCAAGACAAAATCCATGGCAACATCAATCTGTCGAAAAGGGTAGTGAGTAAATGCATTCCAATAATATACAACTATAAACACAAGAAAAGTTTACTGCTGGGAATACATTTCTTAGCATATGCTTTCAAGTTCCCAAACTCTGACCTTGGTACATCTAAAATGTGAGTATTCAAGGTTGCATGTATTCAGCACATGGCCTCCCCAGGTCCTTCTTAGTGTCTTTCTTTTTGTAAGGACTATTTCGAGCACAGTGACCTTCATGGTATATGAGTATGAGAACACATTACAGAAGGAGCAGACTACCCCAGAGTAAACCTTCAGCCAGCAACTCTTCCTTGCAAGAACTTATTGCTTATAATCATAACTTCCTACTTCAAACATATCTTCTAGAATTATGTCCAGTATTTTAAAATCAAAATTGTGCTTCATTTGTGTCAGATCATTCTAAAAACTCATTAAGTGCAAACTTGGATTTAATAACCTCATCACAAAATAAAAGATAGATTGCCTTCCGATTTGATCAGGATGATTAGATATTGAAAAGGACAAATGAATGTACTGGTATATATTTGTTTACTTCTATTACACAAAGTCATATTATTTATTATTTACTGGAAGTGCACACATTTGTAACTGTTTTCATGATCATTTATATAGTGATAATTTTGATATTCCACTGTCAGTTTTTTAGCCATCTCCAAATATAATATTTAAAATTTAAATATATTTTAGTAATAATAAGAGTAAAATGACTTTGAGGACTTACATTTACTCTTTAAAAATTGAATAGAGTCCTCAATATAAGTGAGATATCGATTGGATCTCTTTGTTTTACCAAATTCAAGAATGTAATATTGAAGGATTGTTTTATTCATTGTAATACACACAGGTATGTCTCACAGTTATAATTTCTCATATATAAGTTTAGGTTGAAGGTGAGGGAAAATAGAACAAGTCAGTGCAACCTTGAATTACTCCCACTTGAATTTTGAGAGCTTCTCAAGCGTGGGTTTGACTCATTAAACACTCATGACAGGTGTGACAAGCTGTGATTGACATCAAGACTGTCATATCTGAAGGAAGCAAAATGTCCTTAAAAAAGATAGGAGAGAAAGAAAAGATCAACATGGGTACCAGAAGAGAGGCAGAAGGTTGAGGTAGATGTAAAAATAGTAGAATAAAAATACTGAACATAAAATTTTAGAAGACCAAGGAAGGTATTATAATGAAATATAAGAGGACTTTGGTATGGGATCACTAAAAGAAATATGTGCAGAACTTTTGATGAAAAAATGATGAGGGGGGGGGAAATCAAGCCTTGACTTATAATAACAAAGATGTCATGGGAAAAATATTGAATGATTGAGGATTTATATAAAAATAGAAGTCTATCCTAAAGAAAAGTGTCTGGAATCTTAAAGCGTTGTTTCATGAGTAAAGCATGCAACCATCTATGTGAGGCATCAGGTAATGCCACATAAGAGAAGCACCTTGACATGTATTATGCAGTAGAGGTAAACTATTAAACCCAAGCCTTTTGGAAAGAAACATATTAGAGCTTAAATTCTGAATACCTTGTTTGCAGAAGGCTGTGAGTAGCAATGAAAGTCCAAAATCCAGTAGCAGCATCTCTCCTGTATATGAAGGTTCTGGTGAACCCTTTTTATTACGGACCAGAGGTGGGAATGGGAAAGGCCTTAATATCAGACAGAGAACATTGTAGGCGAGATTAATCCAGTTGCAGTTAAGTCTAAATATGATACCTTGTCATTGATCTTCCTCTTGATTCAGTCATTTTAATATTTGCTTCTTTGTTTTCAAGAGTGGTCTTTCCCTTTTTCTTTGTGTAGTGGTTGGGTCATTTGTCTTGATTTTAGATACTTTCTGACTAAAACCCAGATTAGGGAAATCTATACAGACAACAATTGGATTAATACATTCAAAAAGACATATCAGTGGAGGTGACAGGGAAGGAGAAGGAATATCCTTAAATTGATTGTCGTGAGGGTTGCACAATTATTATGAATGCAGTTGAACTATTGAAATGAAGGGTATGTGAATTGTATGGCAGTGAAAATGTTAAAAATTTAAAAACTAATATATATAAAAAAGAGAAGGGCTATACTGATTCATCATACACTCAACCATCCCAAGATTTTAAGAGGCAGCATATGATAAAGAACCGACAGTGCTAAAGGAAGTAGTACCCACTCTGCACTGACCACATTATGAAAAGCAGACTCCAGGATTATGGAATGCCACCTGCCAAATATATGTGAGAATAGCTACCTGGACAACGGGACAAGACGATATGTAAATTATATGCATTGTAAAGAAAGATGACCCAACCAAGTAAAGAAACTATGGAAAACTATTGAAACTATTAAAAAGCATCATTCATGTCACCTAGATGTTTGGAAGTTCATTCAACAAGGGTTGCAGCAATACAGCAGTACTGCAATGCCATGACAGAGAACTGGATAAGGAAGAAGATGTAGAAAACGGGTCATCACTGGTCACAGCAAAAGGCTCTTGATTGAACATAGAGAACACTAGAAGGGTGTTCACTTGTATTTTGTTGAGATTGTGCAAAGACTTTTGACTGTGGGGATCATATTCAATTATGGATAGCATTGAGAAGAACAAGAAACCCTAAACCCTGAACTGTGCTCATGTAGAATCTTTACACAGACCAAGAAACAGCCATTCAAATAGGACAAGACCCCTCCTGATAACATGGCCCAAGGGCAAGAGATCAACCCTTGCTTTTCTCCTCTCTAAAGAACATTCAGACATGGGCCGAGTAGTGTTTCCTTCTATTATATAGTGCTGTTGTGCGCAGAACCTCCTTGTAGCACCTAGCAAACTGAAATTGACTTCCATTTACCTTTGGTGCCTCTATGGGGTCACAGCTGTTTAAGGCGATGGCCTCAAAGTATCATCATGGGATGTCTTGGAATGTTAACTTAGAATATTTATCCAACAGATGTGATTCTAATATAAGGTGAATGCCAATTTGTGTAAAAGAAAACAATTTGTTATTTTCACACATGGCTATTTAAAGTAATCTATAGATCAAAAGCAACTCTATAAAATGACCACCACAAACAGAAAAATAGCAAGGTAATACTGCATGACTGAATGAGGAAAGTTGTTTGTCTGAGTTTTATCCTTTCCCATACTCATTCCCTCTGTGTAAGAGCAGAGCATGGGAAAAGGTGGAATAGATGGAGAAAGCAGCTGCATTAGGACTGGAAGCAGGCGTATGAATAACGTTCACTGTGCTGATTATCAAACCTTGTTTGCTGAACATGAGCAGAAACTGAAGCACTTGCTGAGGAAGCTCAAGGATGTCTTTCAGGATGACTTGGAACTCGATGTATATAAATCCAAAATCTTCACAACTGGACCAATGCTAAATAGAGAAAAGATTAAAATTTTGAAAAATTTCATCTTGCTTGGACCCACAATCAATGTTGAAGAAACACTATTCAAAATACTAAACAAACCTTTGAATTGGGAAATTTTGCTGTACGCAGGTTTCTTATCATGTAGAAGAGAATGCATCTCCTTGGAGGCTTAAAATGTTCCTGACCCAAGCCCAAGGTGATCTTAATTTCTTCTTGTGCATGTGAACATCGGGGGACAAATCAGAAAGAAGAATCAATGCATTTCAATTTGGGGAGAATATTAAAAGAATCCAGCAAGGAAAAGAATATGTTGAAATAGTGGTAGCAATTGTATAACACTGAGGTGATTGAATTTTGGAATTATGATGTCTGTATCAACTCTTAATAAAATCATTCTGTGCAAAAATATAGAAAGTAGCATACACTACCAGAAGAACAAAACACTCACTCTGTAGGAAGTGCAATCAGATCATTTGTAAAAGCAAAGACGGTGAGTCCTTTTGCCATCCCGTGAGCATATTATCACGAAGTATCATTCCCAAGTGAAGCTCTTCCTGCTGGTCAGAATGGAAGGAGAATACAGAGGGAGACTCCCACGAGGGGACTGAAAGGATCTGCGGCACGGGGTGTAGACAATGTATTCCATCTTACAGGGAGTGAAGTGACGAGGAAGTGGGACTGGCTGGACAGCACTAAACAAGAACATGACGTTTCTCTATAAGATGGGCTAGACTGTGCAGTATAGATATAGTTGCTGAAGAAAATTTCCACTGTAAAAATTGAAACGTGCTATCTCACAGAATGAAGTTTAATTTGTCATAACTCATATTGAAACAAATCTCTGTTGTAATTTTTAATTTACAGAGGTCAATTTTGCTATTATAACATAAGAAGCTTCCCTTTTCTCAATTTCCTTTAAGAAGACCATTAGAAAAATCTCAGTGCTCTCAATTTAGTAATGAAAAACTTTTATAATCTATTAAAATAAGATGTCTTAAAAGGAAAATGTGCTGATAAATCATTTCCTTTATTTTTTCCTGCCAAATCACTCTTTTGTGTGTGTGTGTGTGAGTGTGTGCAAGGAAATAGAACATTACATATAAGTTTTATATAATACTAATAGTTTTTATATAATACATAATAGTTTTTTTATATTTTCTGTATCAATATTCTGTAAAATATATTTATGACTGAATTAAATCTTACAGCTGGCCTAATTATCACATGTGATATGACATTGTAATGGAACCTAAAAAAATATGCTGTACTGAATGAGTCCAGAGGAAAGAGCTGTACCTGACAATGTCAAATTGTAGAGGAACACATTGAAATATTTTTTTCCTGAGTCCCTCTGCCTACCTACAGAAAGTCAGGATAGAGAAAGCATGACTTTGCAAGAAAGTCAGGAAAAATAATGATACAATTAATAGCTATTTTAATGAATGATGAACACATTGATAATTTTACAAAATATTATTTTTTAATTGAGAGCATACTGATAAGAGCAATAGAACCTCTCAGAAGGCTGTGGTCTAGATCGAGATTAGGAATCAATTCTATGACATTTCCTTTAAAATATTAATAAATTCACATCAGGAATGAGATCATAGTCCTAAGTGTAATAATAAAAAATTCACTGATTCCAGATTTAGGATATTATCTAGGATAATAGCTGGCTTAAGATTATTATGCAACAGTATACTACTTGCATCCAGTATGATATGGGAAAACTCAGATCCTTCAGTTAATTTGTTTTTCCTAAATTCTGTGTACTCTGAAAAGCCTCTTCCCAAGCAAGTATCAATAGATACCAACTCATACACCCTTTTACAAATTTTCTTGGAATTTGGTCTTGGGATTTTCCATCTTATCTTTATAACTAGGCTTAAAATTAAGATCAAATAAATGCTATATTTCTTCTCCCCATTCTAAAATTGAAACAAATACCCCAAAATGTGACTTGTCCATAACAAACTAAAAAAAAAAGATAACAAACTGAACTAAAATCACAATCATTGAGTCAGTTCTGATGCAAAGTGATCCTGCATAGGACTTCTGAAATTAGAAATCTTCAAGAAAGCAGACAGCCTCACTATTCTCCTTAGGATCAGCTGGTAGATTTGAATCACAGATCTTGTGGTTAGTAGTTCAAAGCCTAACCCACATGCAAATAGGAATTTCTTCATAATATCAAGATTAAGCAATGCATCCAATGTGAAATATACTTCAATGTAATGTAACCATTGTTCTAATAGAGGTAACAGATAAATGGAGAAAAAAAAAAACATGTAATGGACCCATGGCCTTCAGTCAATTCTTCCATTTTAAGACTTTTCATATGTTAAATTATTTCCTCACGAGATCTGAATGCCTAAAATATCTTCTGATAAAATTTGGCCATGATTATATTTATGATTCAATGGCAAGTTTTGAGAGATTGACATGTAGACTTCTAGGTTGAAACAAGAATTTGCATCATGTCTTCAATTTTGATGTGGTTTTTTGTACATTTTTGTATTTCTAATGGTCCATCACATTGCACCTACTTTATGACCATTCTCTGTATGTCTCTTCTGCACCCCTGTATTAACATGACTCCTCTGAGGATCCCTGAATATGCTTTGGACTGATAAATGCAAAGTCAGAAATTAGAAACCACCAACCACTTCTGGCCAGAAAGGGAGTCGTTCTGATTGCCATAAATGAAGAGCTACCAGCTTGGAAACCCACAAGGACAATGCCATCCTGTCCCATAGGGTTGCTCTGAGTCAGAATCTCCTCGGGGCAGCGGATTTCAGATTTGTTTGAGAGTTAAGTGTGCAGACATAGAGCAGAGAGGAATCACTCTCTTCGTATGAACCCTAAATCCTCCCTCCCATTATCCCTATGCAGACTTAGCTACACTCTGGGTAGGCTCATCATGACCTTGCCTGCTGAAGTCTTCGGAGCCTTATTTAGTACACTGCGCTGTACTGCCCTCACACGTTGTGTCACACCACAAAGCACTGCATCTTGAGCCGTGCTATTTACGTAGTCATGGACTCATTAGCATTTTGCATCTCTACTTGCTTCATGAAACATTAACTGCCCAAGGGGGCTATAGCTAAGAGCGCGTAGTCTACGAACAAAGTGCACTAAAGTTCTTGTTCGTCAAATTCTTCCAGATGTCTCAGCATCTGTATTGAGGCATCAGAGAACTCCTTCTGAGGCTGTACGGCCCTAAAGAAAGAATCATACTGGGTCAACATAGGTAACCTTTTATGGACACGGTCTAAGTTCCTAATTCTGATAGGGAACAGACCTCTCTTCTCAAGATCGTGTTCTTGGCTTTTCCTCATTTTCCTGAAAAATCGATCTCAGTTCTCTTGCCAGCTGGGAAAGTAGCCAGTCCAAAAGACCTACATACTGGAGAATTGGAAGAAGGAAATTATGGAGGGCGAAATCATCAGTGGTTGCTATGAAGAGGCAAAGGTGAATTGTTGAAGAGGGTATTTTAAAATAATGCACTACCCTCAAGATGCAGATGACAAACGTTGCTTGCTGAAAGTGAGGACGACTTATAGCACTTACAGAGGAAAATCAAAGTTGTCGCCTTCAGGATGAATTACAATGTAATGCAAAGAACCAACTGTCCCGATAATGGGCTGCAACCGTGGGCTCGAACCTATCTATTGTGAGGACAGCCTGTCACCAGACGTAGCTTTATTCCGCTGTACATAGGGCTTCTATGAGTTGAAATTGGCTCAGAAGCACATAACAACAAAGGCAGGTCATCTTTTTTTGGAAGGGGGGCATCACTACCCACTGGTGGGAGTGGGAGATCTAGCCTTGCTTCTGGGGAACTGCTGCTGGATATGAACCGCCAAGCCTGTGGGCTGTAGTCCTGCACTCAACCACTATGCCACCAGGGTTCAGCCCTGGCAGGTCATCTTTAGGACTCTGAACATACTTAGTGTGATATTGTGAAGGACACACATAATAGTAAGAACAGGTTAAAAGCTAGAGAAGCCCTTCTGGATAGTCGGTGAAACTTTGGACACAAAGTCAGCAAGTTGAACTCATCAGGATTTTCACAGGGGAAACTTGAGATTTCTTGCTCTTGTACTTGTGTACAGCATTGGAAACCCAAAGGTGATCCCCAATTGTCCTACTTGGGCACAATATTTGAATCATACATGGCTGATGGCAGTGATAGAGGGCTGACTGCATAATACAATGAATGCACCTGGATGTAAACTGGGGACCTTAGTAAATAATGTGTCCATCATAACAATGTGCCAAATAATATTCAATATCTGTATATCTGTTGTATCAAACGCAACTTTAGAAATTCAAGATGTTAAGAGGAAAATTATATTCAACTTAGAATATATGAGAACTATGATTATCCTGCAGTTTTATACAGTTAAAACTGCCTCTAAAATAGCAAAACCAACAGTCAAACCCACAGGCATAGAGATCATTCTAATTGTGACACTGTGGAACAGGACAGCATTGTTCCTCTGAGTTTCCCAAACTGTAACTCTTTATGGGAGAAGAAAACCTGATTTTCCCCAGGAGTGGTTGGTGGTTCAAACCTGCCATCCTTCCAATTAGCAGACCAACGCATCACCACTAAGCTAAGCATATTACAACATGTTCATTAACTTTATAAAAATCAACAAAGCTTGCCTGAGCAACATGTACATTTTGCAGAGGGAGAGTTAACTAGTCAGACAGCTGTAAACTTTAGATTTCATCTATATAGATATACACCAAAATCAATACAAACTGCAAAATGTTCAAGTGTAAAAAAATTAAATGGATAAACATAAAAGAAAGCAATGAAAAATCTGGATTGAGGCTGAGCCCCAGTCGGGTAGTGGTTGTGTGCGGGGCTGCGGGCCCCTGGCTTGGCAGTTCAAGTCCAGCAACAGCTCTCCAGGAACAAGGCTGGGCCTCCCACTCCCACTAGCGTGCAGTGATGCCCCCCCCACCAAAAAAAACCCTCAAAAACACGCAAACAAACAAAAAAAGAAAGAAAAATCTGGGTTGAGAAGTTTTGTGTTTTTTAAATCTAAGTATTGAGACTTTTCCTTCTTATAGTTTTTAATTAATTTTATTAATTATGGTGAACATTTGTGCAGCAAGTTAGGTGTCCGTGGACAATTTCTACAGAAATCTTTGAGTACACCTTAGTTATATCTATCATAAGGTATCAACATTCTGTATAGTACTCTGTTTGTTCCATTTCTAGTACTCTTGTTTCTTTTGCCTCCTTATTGTTCATCTTGGATTTTGAGTAATTGTTGACCTTTGATCTCAAATAATTGGTTTATAATAGAACATCAGTCTTAAAGATAGTATTTCCATTACTCTCTATTATGTGAACAAATGTTAAATTATTTTAAAGTATTTTCAAGGGATGGTCTTTGTACTTGGTTTAAAGAGTGTCTCGGGGTGATAGAAAGTCCTCTATTTCTATTATTCCAATTTATAAGACTTTTATAAAAGTAGGAATTTCCATTCTGCTCTCATTTTATCTGTGATCATAATATCAAGACCCTGGTCACAGGGGTCAAGTATAGCAGCTGGATAGAATTTAGTAGTTCTGTTCTCAGGTAGATGAGGTCGCAACATGTGTTCCCTTGTTTCGTCTCTAAGTTTCTCGTTAACTTCTTCTACTGTTGCTCCTGCTGAGGAAAGGTGAATCATTGCTTCTTTGATGGACTCTGAGATCCAGATGTTTCACATGAGACTAAAATAAAGTTCGAGATTTTTATGCATTGTGTTATGTCATTTGACTCTGTTATCCCATGAAACTAGGGACCTAAGTTTTCTAAACCATCCCTCCAAAACAAGACAAAACAAAAACCATCTCAGTTGTCTTATGTCTCAGAAGTATCAATATTTCTGTTTTAAATGACTTACATGCCCATATCTACTTGGTTATATATAAATATCTATAGATACTATCTACCGTCAGTTGTTCATGCAAATACCAGGACCTACCTATAGTTCTTTATGCATATACCTATCCAGATATACTTGAAAACCCATTTAGGCTAGTGTCATAGAGATTGAGAAATGTTTCCTAGTTCTTCAGTTTGAAAATGATCAAGTATTCAATCAAGATGTAATGATAATTTTTGGAAATTAGACTACAAAATTTGAAAAGAAAAGAAACAGCAATTGGAAAACATAGTATTAGTGATACTTGCAATAGTAAATATTGTATGATAGAATTTTGCAAGATCAGTAACTTACTCATTAAGAATACTTTTTTCTCAACAACATGAACAGTAACTATACACACTGACCATACTTTATAGAATACATAGGAGACAAATCAAGTATATCTGAGGAGAGAGATTATGGAGACCCTTATTATTGTCAGTAAGTACAAGTCCAAGAGGCATAAAGGGAACATCATAACTGTTTCCTATGCAAGTTCAAGTTGAAGCTGAAGAAAATAACAGTGAGTGTTAGGATAATGGCAGCCAGAATGCTCTTTAGCAGTGAGATGAAGACACTTCAGCATATGTATTTGGGTGGAATGTTTAGGAGGGAAGAGTCCCTGGCGAAGGACATTTTGCTTACTGAAGATGAGACTCAGAAAAACAAAAGCAAACTTTAAAACTCTCATGAACTGGGTGAAACAATGACTACACCAATGGATTCAAGCAGAGCAGCCATTGAGAAGATGGGGCAGAGCTGGGCAATATTTTATTGTTTTATGTGGCATAGTTATGAGTTATAATTGATCAGAGAGCACTTATCAACAACAATATTATATCATTTGTTCATATTTGCTTCCTCAGCATCATCGAAAACTACATTACCTGAGTGTACAAAGCTCAATGGGGCTTTATATAAAATATACTGTATTTAAAAAGAGAGGGAATTTGCTGAAACATACGCAGGTTTATATACACAGAAGTTTTGCTTTATTCAGCCTTACAAATACTGATGGTATTAAAAAACAAAAAACATTAGACCATTTTAGTATATAGAGTAAAACTGTAAAATGAAGGAAATAATAAATAGTAAATTTCAGGATCACATTTACACTGGGGTGGAGAGAGAGACATATTATGGAGACATACATAGAATTTTAAGTTTAATTTATTGTTTTAATATAATTATGTTTCTATTAAGGAGTCCTGGTGGTATAGGTACATGGTGGGCTGCTAGCTCCAACTACCATGCACTGCAGGGGAGAAATATGGGCCGCCAACTCCCATAAATGAGCCTGCCTAAGAAGTCCCCAGGGCCATCTCTGCCTGTTCTAGAGGCTCACTGTGTGTCTGCACTGACTCAATGGCATTGGCTTTTGTTGTTGCTGCTCTTGTTTTTAGATTTGTCTGTTTGTTGGATAAAGTACTTAGTGTGTTTATTTCACTCAATTCTTAATTTGCATTTTATTCTTGAAATTGTGTATTTTATCTATGTATTATTAATTACATTTCAGAATTATACAATTTAAAGAAATAAAAATGGAATTTAAAATCAATTATATAGATCAAAATAGAAAGTAAACTAATAAGATAACCAAACCTCAGGAAAAGTGTGTTATTTTATTTTTCTCAGATAAAAATATTATAAATTGACTAAATTATGGTATTATTCTGAGCAATTAAAATGTAATTTTCAAAGAAGCAAAACAGCAGTGATTTTGGATTGTGCTTTTGGTTTTTATTCTTTCTAAATTTAGTAGCAGATGTCAGTGGTCTTCCATGTGTATTTCCTTCAGATCTAAGAAATACATAGGTTCTTAATTTGTTTGATTTACCCAGAGGTATTGCTTATAGAATCCTTTGCCAACTTTTAAATGATATCAGTATCTATGCCAATAATATTTTATACCAGCTGCTCTGGGCTAATTATCTGGTCTCCTCAAATGTCTATTTTTAAAATAATTATGGCCTTTGAGCACATAATAGATACTATGGTTGGGATAGACAAAAGTTCTTCATAGATTGCTTAAGAAATTGGAAAATCATTCCTCTGTGCTCATTTCACTAGTCCATGGTCACCCAGGGCTTAATATATGCTCTGGTGATAATTAGTGTACACTTGACTACTGGCTATGCATAAACCTTATTCTATTTAAGGGATTATTTGGCTTAGAATCTGAAATAAGTTTTACTCAACCATACAGTAATTAAAATATGATGTACTACCTCAGTTCTTTGGAAAAGAAAATAGAAACATCCAAGAGGAAATTTGAGCTGTAAATGTGTAATTGTATTATGATAGGGATAAGGTTATTCTATCATTTTTTTTCTTTCAAGTATATGTCAAGTAAGTAAAACACAACAACATGCTGATGGTATGTGTAGCTAGGCTTTAGGCTCAAACATACCTACACACTTGCACAAACTGTAGTGATCATAATGATAGACAATTAAATAGTCATGCCAGTATAACATTCATTTAAAAAACAAATAAAAAAAATTTTCCATTGAGTCAATTCCATTTCATGGGCTATGCATTGGGTGACTGATAGCCTGGTTAACATTTAAACCAAGAGAAGTTCTGCAGGAGAGAGAAGACTTTCAACACCCGTAGAAGTATACCTCATTGTGTTCATACAGAACTTATACATGGATCAAGGTGCAGTTGTGTGAGGACAACAAGGAATAATTTTCTTGGTCTAAAATCAGAGAAGGTGCAAATGAGGGCTGTATTTTCTCATCAGGTTTATTCAATCTGTAGGTTGGATATATGAATAAGAATGCTGCATCTGGATTGAAGGAAGGATTATTAGCAACCTGAAATAAGTAGATGGTTATAACTTTGCTTTCTAAAAGTGAAAACTTAAAGCAATGCTTATGAAGATCAAGGATTGCAGCCTTATGTATGGATTAAATCTCAGTGTAGAGAAGACCAAAATCTCACAATTGGACCAATAAGTAATATGATGATAAATGGAAAAAAGACTGAAATAATCAAGAATCTTGTCTTGCTTGGATACACAATCAATGTTGATGGAAGCAGCAGTCAAGTGATAAAAAGACATGGTGTCCTGGGAAAGTCTGCTGTACAAGACAATTTTAAAGCATTGAAAAGCAAGGATGTTACTTTGAGGGTTTGGCCAAGCCCTGGTCTGCCTCATTATCTTATATGTATGTGGATTGAATAGGGAAGACATAGAAAGTCTCTGTGCATTTGAACTGTGGTGCTTCTTCAGTTTCATTTAATGAAAACTTCAGTCTGGAGTCTAAATAGATCATTGTTCTTCATATTCAGTCACTGCCTTGTAGTGTTTGTATTACAGTAACGCTGCTCAACTAAGAGTCATTATAACAACATTTTATACCATTTATTGCTAGAAATCTACATAGTAAAATACACAATTGTTCAACAACTTCTACCTGTACCATTTTGCAATAGTGATTAATTGCTTCAAATTATGCTGCCATGCAAAGTCTCATTGTCTGTATCATTTTTCCCACATTAGCATACATTTTACTCAGGGGCAATTTTGCATATTTATCACAAATAAGGATAGAAAATGTATATTTGAAGTCTTAAGTATTATAGAAATTATTCAATATACCTCTGTACAAAGTAGAAGCCCTAAAGGTATACTGGACTAGGCATTGGACTTCTAACTGATAGATTAGCAGTTAGAACTCACCCATCACTCTATGGAAAAAAATGATGCGACAGTCAGCTCCTAGATATTTACATCTTTGAAAACAACATGGGACAGTCCTACTGCATTCTGTAAGTCACTTGGACACGTTAAAAAATAAGTGAAATCAATGGCAAGACAAGGCTCAGTTAGGGGTGGGTGTTTTATTTTTTGGGGGTGGGGTGGGGGTTGCTATGGGTTAGTGCATTTGGAGTTCATTCTGCCAAGTCAGATTGTTAATTTTCTTCTTAGAGTTTCTGAAAAGATGACCTAACTGTGACAAAAAGACCTCCTTTTTGGCAGGCAAGAAACTCGTTTTGCCACCACGACAATGTACCTGCTCATGCAGCCGTTTCAGTTCAGTTTTTGGCATAAACCAGCAAGCCTCTCCTGTCTAAAATACCTTACTCACCTGAGCTCACTCCGTGTGACTTTTTTTAGTTTCTGGATGAGCAAGGACATGAAGGGGCAGTGGTTTGAAAGATGTATAAGGAGAGAGAAAAAAAAAACTAGGGAGACTTTGTCAGGGATCCAAACAGATGAACTTTTAAAATGTATCCAAGAATGTAGCTGCAGATTTGACTAATATGTTTAGTATAATAGAGACTATTTTGTTGGAGATTAGGTTGTTTTATAAATATATATATATATATATATATATATAGATAGAGAGAGAGAGAGAGAGAGAGAGAGAGAGAGAAGTCCAATATTGGGGATGGGGGGATGGGGGCTACCCCCTTGTATACGTCTCCTTTTCTCATTAGATTTTAAGCTATTTAAAATGAGAGATTGTTTTTATTTATTGTTGTTTCCCTAACAGTTGCTTAGGTACTGCTATAGATCCTTGCTGAATATTTACAGAGTGAATAAGTGCATGGTTGAGTTCAAGAACAGAAAAAGACCATATGATGATAATGCACCTCAACTGTGTTAAGGGCACTGTCATGAGCCAACATTTTACTTTTAGTTAATAATTTTTAGGAATGGGGTGGGGGGAGAGCTAGTTTTTGACAGACTGACAAATATGACAGCTCACTGTTTTTTGTTGGGAAGAAAGAAAAATAAACTTAAGACAAACACAGGAATAATAAAAATTGAAATTTTGTACCAGTGACTACAGATTGAAATATTGATATCTGAAGTTGAATTTAATCCTGCATTCTACTGATAAAATGCTTACAAATAAGAAAGAGGTAGTACCAGAAATGTAAAAAATAAATGTTACTTGTAGTACAGCAAGTTTTGTATGTGAGGTATGTGTTTGTGTTGAGGCAAAAAAAACCAAAGATGCATTGAGGATATATGGAAATGGTATTTTGATTTTTAAAGTAATATTTTTTGAAATTCAATAATATTACTTTTAAAGAAAATCAAGTTAAATACTTTTGAAGAAACCCTGCTGGCATAAGGTTACAAGTGGACTGTGAGTCATTAGGGAGAACAACGAGGCTTTCTTCTCTAGGAATGATTGACAGCAGTTTGGGAAACCTACATGGGCGGTTCTGCTCCATATGATAAAATCTCGAGGAGTCCTAAACAACTTGACCCTAGTGAGCTTGATGCTTGTTCACATTTAACCTAAGATATAGCTATTTTACAAGACATTTACTAGCTCTTCTTAAAAAGGGTATTAGGTCCTCATTTGAAAACTTAGTCTAATTGTGTGCCCACAGGGGAACTGTCATGCGACCTTTCTGTAAAATACATAAAGCCATGATTTTATGTTGTTTCCAACTCCTTTGTAAACTGATTCAGCTTGTATTAGCTTCTATTTTTTAATGACAGAGTCTAAGATTTTCCATTTTATACCAGGACAATCTGTGAAATGATACTCCACCATTCTTTATGATTCCTGCACCTCCTAATCATTAATCATTTTGATTAATGACCAACTCAATTAAATATACTTTATAAGCAATTTCTTTTCAATGTGTTTTTAAAGTCATCTTTTGGTAAAATGACAGGAATCTTCCTTCTAAGTTGACATAAAAGTGAAAAAAGAAATGATGCGGAATAGAAAAATCAGGGAGAATAATACCCTAAAGGTAGGAATCTTAAATGCCAAGTGCCCTTTGTTGGCCTTGACCATTCATTTTGAAAATGGCCCATCAAGAAAGCTTAGATGGAGCAGTTTAATTACTGTGCCTTTGACATATGTAATACATTTTCAGTTGCAGGCCATAAGTTTACTTAAGGCCAAGTGTTATACAACAGAACTGTCCTCTAAGGTTTTTCTTCTTTCTAATTTTCCCAATGTCGCCTAGGTAGCAAATTTTTAAATGACAATGCTTTTTTGGAAAATATATTGGAAATGATTCCTAAATAATGCTCCTCTTTATTTTTATTTATTATTTTTTAATCGTGCCCAATTCAGAAAAGTCTGTTAAGTCTTTTAAAGCAATCTCTATGACTTTTAAACACTGCGAAAAGATACATTTTAAGTTTATCAACATATGATGATTATTCCACAAAATAGCGATCATAGTATATCTATTGCATCATGGAACCTAACATAAACTCCTTAGACTATAATAATATCTTTAGACCTGCCCAGCTCCATACTTAAAATTAGTAAGTAAATTAAGTCAATAGCTTATCATATAACAAAGTGACCAAGTGCTCAACTATGGACATAAATATTCAGAGTTGGAGCCCACAACCTGCTACTTACTGAGAAGATGCAGGAATGTGTTTCTATAGCAATATAAAACTTCAAAATCTATCGGAAAGTTCCATACTTTTATTCTAGATCACCATGGGTTGGAATAAACTATTTACAAGGAGTAATATTAATTGATTTCCCAAGGGTAGAGTCAAACATGCATTTATCATATATAACACTATTTCTAAAAAAATCAATTGGAATTCACATGTAATAATTGAATATATATGCTATAACATTTCACTCTCATTCCTCAAAGTTAACTTTTTTGACATGGATGGAGGAAAACTTTCAGAATTTTCATTTGCTGATGTGACAAAACTCACAATGAGGAGAATCAATTACCAATATCCATTATTAATAAGAACATGGAAAGTAAGAGGTATGGATCTTGGGAAGTTTGACTGATACATAATAAAATCTATGGTTGGTATTACACATCAAAATTAATAGCATCATGTCTATTTTCATTAAAAGCATTTCATGAAATATCCTACATTACTGTTAATGTTGTTAAAAAATCCATGCCTACAAAGATGACCCCATACTATGTTTATTATTCAAATTTATGCACCACTCACTAATGCCAATGATAATGATATTGAAGTTTCCTACCAACTTTTGTAGCTGGAAATTGTTCATACATGAAATAGAAATGCATTGATAATTACTGGTGAATGAA